>CAKAKR010018475.1:46678-160865 GCA_916700685.1 Adelosebastes latens
CACAACTGTACTCGGATATGCATCCGATACTGCCCAAATTTCGGTATCGGCGAGTACGCCAGTCTGTGCACCGATCCGATACCATAATTTATTAACCCAGAAAAAAAATCAACTTGTTTAACTGGATTATTTTACATTGTATAATTTTTTTTATATTATGAATTTATGTTCTTTGTAATTGATAAACTGAATAATAAAAGAAAGTTCTATGTCATTTATTCTCTGTATGCATTTGTTCATGTTTTACAAAGGGTTTAACCTGAGCCGGGCCATACAACAAAGATATTAATCATATCACATCCATACATGGTCAGTAGTAAACGGCTGTTAAATAAAAAATAATAATTATGTTATTATTATAATAATTTTTAAAATCACGCTGATGTCGGATCAGTACTCGGTATCGGCCGATACCTCAAGTTCAGGAATCGGGAAGGAAAGAAAATGATATCAGAACATCTCTAGAGGTGAGCCAATGTTAAATGGATCTAATGCTCCTTGTAATAGACCGCAACGCCAAAAAACAGTGTGAGTAAAGAGATTGTAGAACTCAAAAAAGACATAGAAAGCTCTTTTAGTAGTAAAAGACTGGATGAAGTGATAAAACTCATTACCCAGAGGGTGAGGAACAGGGTTTAGTAGGAGCCCGGCAGCTTATTTTTGCCCCAGGGCCTCCTAGCAGGTAAAACCTGGCCATGGCTACAGTCTATCTGAATTTTGATTGATTTAACTGTCCTCCACACCACATGGTGCCCAGCCTGAATAAGACATTTTACAGCAACAACAACCAATATGATCACATGGCAAATTATCATGAACAGATCCACAAATTCAAAGAGGAAACATTTCAAAAGGTCTAATTTACATAACAGAAAATGTCCTATTTGAAGGATACAGGGCACTCTCTCCGACACACATTTTCTCACCAAAACAAACTAATCTCCCCTTTGAAAGGGGAACAAAGGCCATTTTAAAAACATTGATATTATTCTGGAGGCTATATAACATGGCACGATGGAAAAAAAATACTGCAACTTGCTCATGTACACATTGCGAGGGCGTGCCGGGAAACCACAAGATGGCAGCGTCATCAAAGAGTATAGAAGTAAAGAGGCAAAACTCTGGTGCTTTTTTGACAACAGTCGCTAGATGGCGCTGCGGTATCACTTTTTATTGGCTGTAATTCATCACTTTTAATATCTTCTAATACACCCATGGGCTGTATGCTGTAAGCCTGTACCGTGGTGGATGTATTAACGTCTCTGTTCCCAAACAGCCGGCTATCGGCCAGTAGCTAGTAGTGCTAGTAGCACGACATAAACAGAATTTAATGGAGTTGTAGGCCATTTACTAACCTCTTATACATCCATGGTCTGTGGTCTATTGGACATTTATTTTGGATGTCCACATGAAAAAGTTTGAGATTGCTCTGAAAAATCTGTGTGCTGGATTTTTCTATCTTCTATTTATGTCCATCGCTCACTTTACGCTCCTCTGGGAAGCAGCCGGGCAAGACATTTTAATAAATAAATAAGTAAATAGTTATAATAGTATGCATATTTATGATATGTTTATCGTTCAACACAGGCCATGTCGGTAGAGACATTAAGTATGACAATAGAATAGAAAAAACATTGTTTTACTTTTGTACGGCACTTTGTAGGCGGACGTTTTTACTGGCGTCATTATGGTAGTCGACTCGATTACAGTCCAAAATGGCGGATGCGTAGGTGTGTTGCTGGGCGCTGCCGTTGCAATGGAACGTATAACTGACTTTCACTTCTTAGCAATATACCAATATACGTACGTTCTTTGGCGTCATCACGGTAAACAGTTAATGCCCGTCAGTGTCAATATGAGTGGAGTATAGAAGTTCAACAACATTTGCAATATAAACAAACACGCTGTCACTTTCTGAATCTATTTTATGTTAACGATTAACACTTATAAGACAGGGAAACTGTGTCATACCTTTCTGACTTCTTTCGCAAATTTAAATATGCCTGGTTCAACACCCATGTGCCATCCTTTTTGTTTACTTTTTTTTTTTTTTAATGCCTTCGGGCTTCCTCTGGTCACCCTGTGTTTAACAACACAACGCTATGAAATTGTGGGTAATTCCCTCAGGCAAAGTCTGCAGAAATACAAACGGGAAGAGTTCATAAAGGGCTCAAAATGTCTGCGAGCGAAAGCCCTCGAGGACTTTTTGACGATTTGACAGTGGGACAGCCCTAAACCCTCACGGACTTGAGTCTGTGAGTGTGGACATTGGGATTGAGCCATAGCCTCCAGAATAATATCAATGTTTTTAAGATGGCCATTGTTCCCCTTTAAATAAGTTAGTCACTAACTAATATTTTCGTTTGTCCATTCAGGATGTTCAGTTTCATTGAATATTCTCAAACTCCACATTCGCAAATGTCCCCTCCATCATGCATGCAATGTATCAGCTCAAGTGTTTGACTGACCTCTCAGCTGTTGCCTTGTTCCGATGGTTGGTGGGATGCATCTCATCCAGATGCACGGCCACGGCGGTTGGACTGATACCGCTCCTCTTTGATTGGACTTCCTGCATAACATCCGCATCACGTCGAGAGGTCCGGGAGGTCAGCTCTGTGACACCGCGGAGAAAATGGGGATGACAAAACACAGCCGCGCTTTAAAATGTTATACTGTTAAAAAGTTTGAACTATTGTAGCTGTAGCTTTGAATTATGCATGCCGTTCATTATTCATGCACACTCATAAATGCATTATTCAATAAAAAAAAAAAAAAAGTCTGGTGTTCTTTCGCACAATTATAGCTTCAGTGGAGAACACTGACATTTTATATAAGAGTTCATGGATGGTTAACCAGCGATACGGGTGGCTCCGGGTAACCAGTCATCACCGATCATTTGAAAAACGACGCGGTTTTCTCTTCCCTTTGGCTGAACTCGTCTAACCTCGGTTTCAACCACGAGCTCTGTTAATGAGCCGACATCTCTTCTCTCTATCATCTACAGTCTTATGGGCCAAGAGGTGGTCAATAGCATGACAGGAAGACGTCTCTCTCGGGGGGGGGCTTTAATCAATACGCTGGACAGCTCTCTCTCATCTTAGATGCCCTCAGAGCAAATCCAAGGTCAAAGAAAATGTGGCCAGTACCCAGTAAATCTGACAACAGAAGAGTCCCATGGTGATGATTGCATGGAGATGAACTCATTGCCATCTTACACGAAACAGGCTTGTAAAGAGTTTACAGAGGGACGCAGGTGGAATCTAGCACAAACTGACCAGAGGGGAGTTTCATAAAGGCACAGAACTAAAGCACAGAGATTCACAGTGAAGAAAACTGACGACTAAACAGCTTCAGAACAGCAAACATATTATGGACGGTAAAAATAATAAAACAAAAACTAACAAAATCACTGCAACTAATAGAGTTGTTCCGATACTGATACCAGGACCGGAAATGTGTCCGATACTGCCCAAAATTCGGGATCGGGTATCGGCGAGTACGGCAGTCTATGCACCGAAACGATACCATAATTTAATAACCCAGAAAAATATCGACTTGTTTAACCCCTGGATGTATAAAGAGAACTTGATACAGCGTTGGAGGCGGGCTCCCGTTCATTCCTATGAGAGTTGCTCAGTGGCGCGTGAAGCCAAAATGGCTCGACCGCCGAGAGATAAAGTACCCGGATCATCCGGCAATCTTCCGCATCCATTGGGCCCATAGAGCAGGAGCAGTAGTGTTTCCCCCGCCTCCCAGCCCTCGCTCCAGCCTTGGTCTGGGTCTCATTCACATGAACGGAGGAAGGAAAATAACTGGATTTGGCTATTAGTGCGTTTTACAACGTTTGAGACCTTATGATTTAAATAAGGGCCATTCAAGTGTTCGTACTGGTGAGTGTATTTATCCTGACAGTAGTGCATGAGACAGGTGATCTGAAAAAAATCATGTGCCTCTGTGTCCTCCGGTGCTCCTAATGGCATCTGCAGGATTTCACAGACCGGAGGAAAACAACCAAGCAGAGCCGAGCTGGAGCCTTACCGTCTCTGAGCAGCTGTCAATCACTCGCAAACGCCGATCAAACGGTCAAACTAGGCAGCGCTGATCAAATATGAATCAATATTCTGTTACTGTAATGCCTATTTCTCTCCTCAAATGTTTTCAGAAACATCTTGTAGTGTACTGTTTAGCTGTAAAATGAGAAAGTTTGTGACACGGCAGCCATGTTGAGATCAGCTGAGGAAATACCAAGCACCGCCCACCAGCCAGAGCACAGCCAATAGGAACGCTCAATAGGAACGCTCTCTCTCTCTCTGAAATGACCTGTGATTTGCCAAAGTTTCCCATCACGGGCGAGATTTTTTTAAAAGCCTGAAAACAGGCATAAATCTGAGGTCTAGGCTTCTTTATGTAAATCAGGGGCGTCCGGCGCGACTCGCCGCCTCTGGAAACTCCCGAGAAACTTTTAAACTAAGCCTTTTCGATCCAAAATAAAGACAGATTTAGCAAACGCATGGCTTATTTCTCACATAAAATGTTTTCACAAATACATTTTGGTGAACAATTTTCATGATGTAAGAGAGAAAAGTTTCTGTGTGTCCGCCTCTTTTTAAAAGAATCAATGCAAAGGTGACAAGTGTGTGTGGGAATTGACTTTTTTACTTGAATATTTGATTTTCACCTCAGCAAACTCTGTTTTTTTTAAGTGTGTGCTGTACAGACATCTGGCAGTTTGTGAATTCTGTAAAACACAATTAGCACAGCAGGAATTATGCATGGTGTGTCAAATATATATAGATAGATAGATAGATAGATAGATAGATAGATAGAAGGCTGGAGGCCTGAGAGTCAGCCTGGCAACGTAGTGACTGTTACCTGTAGGACATCCACACCTTGCAGAATTACAAGTGTTTTACAGAATTCCCAAACTGTCAGATGTCTGTACAGCACACACTTAAAAAACAAACTGAGGGGATTAGACAGAGAAGTAGGTGATCATTTCAATGTACACCGTAAGCATGTCTGTAACACAATGTATTAATTATTGCTACTTTTTTCTCTCCCAGCAGACAAGTGATCCCCAGTACAATAAAAGGTCAAACAGCATTGTGGTGTCCTCTCCCTGTTGTTTCATGAATATACAGTACACTATATAGTTATTGGTCCAGTGAACTATATTAGCCATTTCTTATCAATAATATATTCATCAAACCTCTAACAACAATATGAACAGCAGTCTTCATAAACACAATATAATTGTAACAATAACTATTATATAAAAATGAATGCCCACAATGTTAAAATAATAATAGTACTTAACTTTTTTTTTTATTAGCCTTTATTAATATATGGTTAGGCTAATAAAAATAAGGCAAAATACCTGCAGAAGATCATGGAATAACTGTCATAAACACATTGGTTTCTGATCGGAGAGGCTGCTGATTGAACAAATAAGACACCAGGATTAATCTAGCCTGGCTGTTGGCCTGGTCTGGAGCAGGATAGCTGCACATAATAAATCTACATGGTGATTTACTGCTTTAATCAGGATAACTGGAAAACCCCCGGCTTAATCCGCTGTCTAAGTTTTGTGAAACAGCTTCTGGAAGACAGAGGACTGTGGATATACAAGCCGTTGTTATGATACATACATGGGACCATTTTCACACCACTCTCACTCACCACTTAGCTTCATTCCAGACTGCCATGTCCCTGTGAAAATATCCGTGTGTTGGAATGATCAGATGAAGATGAAAGATGAAAAATGAAAAGAGCGTCTGTGTTTGCCCTCTTGACTGTACTCGTTTGCTTACTTTGCTCACTTCCATTTAGGTAAATGTCATCAGCTGGAGTCCTGCAGCTGCATCCTCAGGTGTGTGCTCCATGTGTGCTCCCTGAGAACACGCCCCCGGAAGTAGATCCCAAAGAGAGAGTGATTGATTAGCAGGAGTTCCCCAAAATAAAAGCACAACATAACAAACAACAACTTCCTGTATTAGTCTGTTCTGTCCAACTTTACACAGTCAAATGTGCATGTCTTTTTTCACCTATAGTAAGTGACACAGGGGGATGCTTTCCAGGCTCCTCACAGAGTGGCATTGAAAATGCTCTAGCCAAATAGATCATTAGTTTTATTTGAAAGCAGCAGTGGGTAGAATTGGAGCAAATATGATTAAAAAAAAAGTTATTTTTATAAAACGGTCACTATATCCTGACAGTACTGCATGAGACCGGTAGTATGAAAAAAAGCATGTGCCTTTGTGTCCGCCGGTGCGCCTAATGGCATCTGCAAGATTTCACAGACCAGAGGAAAACAACCAATCAGAGCTGATCTGGAGTCTGCCGTCCAGCTGCCGTCCAGCTGCAGTCTAGCTGGCTGTCAATCATTTGCGAACTCCGACCAAATGGTCAAACTAGGCAGCGCTGATCAAATATGAATCAGTATTCTGTTACTGTAATGCCTATTTCTCTCAAATGTTTTCAGAAACATCTTATAGTGCACGGTTTAGCTGTAAAATGAGAAAGTTTGTGACAGCCATGTTGAGATCAGTTGAAGAAATACCAAAAACCGCCCACCAGCCGGACCACAGCCAATAGGAACGCTTAATAGGAACGCTCTCTCTGAAATTACCTGTGATTGGCCAAAGTCTCCCGTAACCGGCTAGATTTTTTAAAGCCTGAAAACAGAGCCATGAGGAGGTACAGAAGTCTAGTTATCTCTCAGAACACTTGAATTACAATATGCTGAAAAGTTTTTATGGATCTTTTGCCCAATGATGCCTAAAAATATACTACCTATTGCAGGTTTAGTTGCAGTGCTTTCAAAAGCACATAGGCCTACTGTACAGTATGTTTAGTGCAGTACTGTGTAGATACCTTAGACTGAGACTGAGCTCATCTTAATAAGTGCAACCCATGTCAAACTGTGATCAGTGTGACATGCAGCACACTGACTCATGTTCACAGTTCAGGTGTAAAGAAGAGCTGTCAGGGAGGAGACACAGTGTTGATTGACTGGTTAAAAACTAGCCTGACCAGGACCAGGCTTGTCTCGGGGGGATATGTTTCCATGGTAACTTGGGTCACACTCAAAGATTGTAGCCTACGTAAGAAGTGGACTTAGTCACCGTGACATCACCCATTGGTTTGTGGACTGCTGTTCTGCAGCCTCAAGTTTGGCATTTTAGCCATCGCCATAATGGTTTTTGGCCGTCGCCGTCTTGTTTTTGGCCGTCGCCATCTTGCGTTTGGCAGTCGCTATCTTGTTTTAGGCCGTTGCCATCTTGGTTTTTGGCGGTCACCATCTTGTTTTTGGCCGCCGCCATCTTGTGTTTGGCCGTCGCCATCTTGTTTTTGGCGTCACCATCTTGGTTTTTGGCCGTCTCTATCTTGTTTTTGGCCGTCGCCATCTTGTTTTTGGCGTCACCATCTTGGTTTTTGGCCGTCTCTATCTTGTTTTTGTCCGTTGCCATCTTGTTTTTGGCCGTCACCATCTTGTTTTTGGCTGTCGCCATCTTGTTTTTGGCCCTCACCATTTTGGTTTTTGGCCGTCGCCATCTTGTTTTTGGCCCTCACCATTTTGGTTTTTGGCTGTTGCCCTGAAATTAACTTTCATGAACTGAAAACACACTGTTAAAGTCCTAAGATGAAATCAGTCAACGTTGTCAATCACAAGGTAGCCTCGCCCTAAAGCATCCTCTGCTTTATGGTCTATTTGACTCTAAATGGGACCATAATTTACTAAATGAATATCAGGCTGTATTGAAGAAGACTTGAAACTAGTAATTGAGACATTGGTTTGTGGACTGCTGTTCTGAAGCCTCAAGTTCGGTATTTTAGCCATAACCATCTTGATTTTTGGCCGTTGTCATCTTGTTTTAGGCTGTCGCCATCTTGATTTTGGTCGTCGCCATCTTATTTTTTGTCCGTCACCATTTTGGTTTTGGCGGTCGCCATCTTTTTTTTGTCCGTTGCCATTTTGTTTTAGACCGTCACCATCTTGTTTTTGGCTGTCACCATGAAATTAACTTTCATGAACTAAAAACACACTGTTAAAGTTCTGAGACGAAACCAGGCAACCCTGTCAATCACAAGGTAGCCACACCCTTGAGTATACCCTGCTTTATGGTCTATTGGTTTAAAGTTTAAGGCGCTTCAGCATTGGCTTCACTTTTCAGAACCACAGGTTGCCCACTGGTCACATGTACTTAAAGCTCCTTTATGAGACCGAATTTCCAAAAATTAAGCCAGACTTACTGAAGTAAACCTGATGTAACTGGTAATCTTGCTTTATGAAACACCTCTTTGGACCGGGCTAGACTGGAAGGATGAGTTGTCATGGTAACTTCAGTACAGTGAGTATGAAAACCTCCTCGAATGTGAAACAGAATTTCTTGAAAATAACCGTGGATATATTAGAAGCATTATTAATCACCAATGGGCAAACCCATTTGCCAACAAATCAACTCATACAGACAACAAACATTCACAGTACACAACAAATACACAGTATAACAAATAAGTAACACCATAAAGAGCCATTTGAGATGTGATTAACAGCAGAAAGTTGCTACATCTAAAGACCACATCCAAAAGTGTTCATTAAAAAATCTGGAATCTGGAGCACAAGACCTTCTGAGTCGCTCCGTATGGAACACCGAGGAGATTTACTGAAGCATCCCTGGCTTAACTAGTGCTCTGGCCCCCTGTGTGTGCTATCGTTGTTTGTTAGAAGTGAGGGGATCATCATTAACTGGAAAAACTTCTTTGTCTTCTCACAGCTGTGGACCCCCACCAAGGGAGCAAGAACTCATGCTCCATCACCCCCATCATGGCTGACTCTCACTCAGCTGTTTCTGTGTGCACTGAGAGGAAGAAAGAGAACGCCTGGATGTGAACTACAGTTTAACTGTTGCCACTGATATTTCCTGTTAAAAATCAAGTGATTCTATACTACTCAAACCTCCAATATCCAACCCAAGACATGACTGCACTTTCACATATTCTCTGTCGCACTCATGACATGAGATGGTTGGTATGCAGCCCGGGCCCCCTTCAGAGAGGAACAACGATGAGGTGAACGCGTGATGGATAGTCGTCCTATACTGTACAAAATGACCAGGACCAGCGAGGCACTTCGCTTGACATTCGGAGCCTCCCACCTGTCTTGTCAGCCTAAATCACAAAGTGGTGCTGCAGCACCGGAGAACATCCTCTTCCCCCTCCAATTCATAAATTCACTCCATTTTCCAAATTAAATTCTGATATTGTATATGATCACTGGCAGGCAGGTACACTTACAAGAAATAATGAGGTATAAGATTCAGGAGCAAACAGGAACACTAACAGCAAAAACAAAGCCAACAACAACAAAAAAAACAACAACATGATTTCTAGGTACATGTATTATCCCTTATTAATATTTGTCTGCCTCTGCATCTTTTAAGTCACCTTGAAACACTTACTTCCACTTCACTAAACCACAAACTTTTATGTAAGGGATAATGTACAGCGAACCGGTCATTTTTGTGGGTTGTGGAGGGGTGGACCCCAACGCAAAGCGGCCCGAAGGGGTTTATTACTGTGTAATAATTCCTGTTAAACCTCTGTATGTAATAGTGGGTTACTGGAAATTCAAAAGCTCTGCACAAAATACACAATACAATGGAATGCAGCATTATGGGCGGTTATTAACTACACTTTAATAACTGCTTTTCTGGCTATAACATGCCAAATGTCTCCTGTAAAAAAAGGTCTACACAATCTACAGTAGGTGCCAAATAAGTGAGGGATAATGCCAGATGAGGTGTCCATTATCAGGAATTAATGAGGCCAGAACCGCCCGATGCATAGTCCATTAATTCCTGATTATGGACACCTTAAAGGGCATTATCACGCTTATACCATGGTCACTTGCCAAAAACAAAAAATTCTAAAATAATACCATTAATTTATATTTTCACGTGTTTTGCAACCAAAATCTAAAGTTTTCCCACAATGCATTCATTCCATTTCCCTGGTAACTTCGCAGAAGCAACCGCTCTACCTCCAACCCTCTGCGTCGTCCATTAATTCTTGATAATGGACACCTCGTCGGGCATTATCCCTTATGTAACTTACTTGTTGCAGCTTGTGTCTTACAGTCTCCACTCTGTTATGGAATAACTTTACACTCAGTTTACAGACTTTACAGACAGTTAAACTGTACTTACTTCATAGGTGTACATTATCAGGAATTAATGGACACCCGGCAGCCAATCAGAATTGAGTATTCACCCAGACCATGGTATAAAACTGCCTTAACTCCTTAATGTCTTGAATGAATAGGCCTATCTTGTTCCAGTCTTGTTTTCTGACAGGATGTATGAACTAATCTATACTCACTATCCAATATCTTTTTTATGCGTTCCTCTTTTTAAAAAAAATGGATACAGTTGTTGATAATGTACAATGTACTCAACAGTATAGGTGTTCATCAGTCAGTAAAGATCTCAGTAGCAGTTCTGTTTCATCATTTACATTCTTATCGTGGCCTGTTCCAAATGTCCTCAGTGAAATGGACATACTTGCCCAGGACTTTATGAGGAAACCAAGCAAGAGCAGCAAGACAGAGCCAACAAAATTAAGTCTCCACTGGAGTCCCCAGACTTCATAAATTGACTCTGACTCATTATTGCCCCGCCCCGGGCACTGAGCCAGACTTATTATAGTTTTGTATTTTTCATTAGTTTTTATTTTTATTTCGTTTTTAATTTCAATTCAGTTACGTTTCAGCTGGTTCCAGAGTGGGTTTGCTCGTTTCATACTCTGCCCGGCTGCCACTCGCGTTTCCACCATGTATGTATTCCACTATTCCACTTCCGGCAACACATCACCTGGCGAGATTTCAGAAGTTTCCATAATGTCACACTTATAATAACAATCTGAGCCTGTCATGGCAAAAACAAGCACTTTTAGTGGAGGTAAATGACGTTGCCAGCTTGCCCCAATATAACCATATTGCAGCCCAGGAGCAGCTGCCGTTTACAGCGCTCTCCCTCAGTATTGGACCAATTTCAGTTGCCCCTATTAGTCAGCTAGACACAAAAACATGGGAAAATAGGGTCCAGGTTGAAAAATACCAATGTTACCCTTTAAGTCATATAAGATCCATCCATCCATTTTCTAGCTGTTTATCCAGATCAGATTCATGGTGGGAAAAGGGCAAGTAGAACAGCCCAGATAACTTTTCCTGAAAAACTTGTTAAAGTTCCTCCTACGAGATCTCCAGGTGCTCTACTGAAACGGCGTCAGGTGGGCGTGGTTTGAGGTGCTAGAGGCCACAGGGTCGTGTCTAGATGGTAACCCACAATTTGCAAAACTCTCACGACATGGTTAAGGTTAGGCATTGACCTCGAATGGTTCAGTTTCGGCATGGACCCCTAATAGTTAAGGTTAGACATTGATCTCGAATAATTAAGGTTAAATATTGATCTTGAACGTTTGAGGTGCGGCATTGACCTATAATAGTTAAGGTTAGACATTGATCTCAAACGGTTAAGGTTAGACATTGACCTCTAAGGTTAGGAGGATAGGTCGTCGGAGAAAAAGGCAGCAAGGTTTCGCAAATTGTGGGGTACCATTTACACACGACCAGGCCACAGCCGGAAAGAAGAGCGCCATTCATAAATTCACAAAGAGGCAACAATGAGCCCATTCCGCACAAACTTTACTTGGGTACCAGAAGTATCGGAAGTGTTTCCAAACTCTATTTTTTGGTTTGCAAGAGAAAAAAACTGTTGATTGGTCCCAAAGGAGTCAAGTCTTTACCTACGGACTGCAGATTCACCGCTCAGTAGAAACTGAATTATTTAAGATTTAATCTTCCGAGCAAGCTTAGATAATAGATACAATATAAACGTATCACCCATTAATTGATTCTGCCACACCATTTATGCTGTATTACCTACAGTATCCCTGTAATATACCTGGTTACAGTGGGGCCTTTGTGCATAGTGTTGCAGATCAACAAGCAGAACTACTTTACAACAATATTGGATTTTTTAGATCAATGCAATGAAGTACCTTTGTTAAGTATTTCATTTACTGGATTAGCCAAAAACAATGTTCTCGTTGTTTCTCAATTGACTTTTCAGAAAGTATACCATCTCACAATATAGATCAATACCATAATGAATTTACAGAAACCGTGCTCGAGAATTGTATCCTCAACATCCACTGCATGTGAACACTTTTAAATATGAATGACCTCAACAAATTTCCCTTTGGCTATTGCTATGCCTATAAGAGGCAGATTAAAAAAAAAAAAAGCAGCATCCTGTGTGGGGTCAGTATAATGATCCCTTAGAGAGTATTATTATTCAGGAAGGACTCTCATCCCCCCCGCATCAGACACGGCAAGTCATTTTGAAAACCCATTTATTCACCTATTCGAGCAAAGTTCACATTTTCCTTTTTCTCAGTTGCCCCTGTGACTAATGGGTTCAAGGCAGTGGACATCGGGGCATGCCCAGAAATTAAACGCACAAAAAATAAAGACAGTTAAAACAAAAGAGGGCTGCAACAAATCCGGAAACAATAATAATAATAATAAAAAAAAAAAAAAAACAGCAAGAGACTTTACAGGAGTTCATTTAATCCCAAGAATTTTTTGGGGGGATAGCTGTAGAGGGAAGAGCTCATACAAACACTTCACTGTACATACAGATTTACATTGTGTTGGGGACATGATGCATTGTGTTGCGTGGCGAGCCCACCTCTGGATCGAGCGGTATTCTGTACAACAAAAGAGCCCCTGCGTCCCAAACTCCACACCTGCACTGTGGTTGCATCTGTGAGCTCCGCTGAACGAGGCGTGTTCCAGATGGCCTGCAGAGTTGTCTTTAGAATTAACAGAAGGAGTGCCGTCTCATCTACTGGTTAAGCTGCTCATACGATATACTCTAATAATACTATATTATTACATAATAACATAAAATTTGGAATGCACGTTGCAGTGTAGGCAAACTGGAAACACCACCGAATTATCTTTTCAGTCATTTTCAAAGCAAAACTCGTCAGGTTGTGGAGCTGGGATGCCGACTGAACTGACAACAGAAGGGGGAAGTTGCATTCAATTAGATTTTTTTGCAGAATGTTTTTTTGCCCTACTCCCCGAAATGCTGCATCTGTTCCTCAGATGGGGAGAAAACGGGGAGCGTGACATCACCACCCTTGTGGCTGAACTGTGTTGTGGGGTGGGGTGGGGTGGGGGGGGGGGGGTAGGG
The DNA here is from genome assembly GCA_916700685.1 of Adelosebastes latens. Classification (NCBI taxonomy): domain Eukaryota; kingdom Metazoa; phylum Chordata; class Actinopteri; order Perciformes; family Sebastidae; genus Adelosebastes; species Adelosebastes latens. The sequence goes on from CAKAKR010018475.1 coordinate 59,941, forward strand.
CCAAGCTGCCCACATTTCAACACCATGTGTCCCTTGATTTTGTAAAACCATACTTTGTTCTGATAATAAAATCATAAGCATGAAAATAAAATGAAAGTATATATAACTCTTTCAGGTCCATTTTTATGTATGATTGGCATTGCTCCTCGTTCCTTTCTCTCACTCCTCCTCGCTCTCGTTTCCGTGATCCATGTCTTCCTCTCCGTTCGCTTTGGAATCTTTTCTGCTGTCTGGATCGTCCTCTTCCTCGTCCGCTTGTTCCTCCTTGTCTTCTTCCATCACCTCCTCCTCTTCCCAGTTCTGAGAACGACCAAAACAAACAAACATCTTATATTAGTACTCATCTCAGAAATGGACAGCCTAATAAGCAGGGATGGGTACTGAAACCTGGTATTAACGGGCACTGCTGCTAAATTATTAGAGAATTGATAAGCTCCAGTTTGTTTATCGGTACTTTTTAACGTTTTGGTGTAATTTATTATCACGCTGCAGCGCGCATCTCCTCACACACAAGCACACACATGGAGCAAAGTCAGCAAATAGCAGAGCAGAGAGATGACGGTGGAGACAGTGAAGTGAACCAGGTGAAGTGAAGATAACTGTGACAACTATGCTCATTACAACATTTTGCCTACTTAAATATATTTAAAATATATGCATAGCTAATATGCACACTTCAATATTTGTTTATTCATCTCAAGTCAAAGAACCGAACCGATAAGGAGTATCGAAAAGAGTAGTAGTATCAATAAAATCCTAAAGATGCCCATTTCTACTAATAAAATGACTGCAGTTTGTCAACATGCACTAATTTACAGTGGAAACATTGCTGCTCGGCCAGTTCTTCCAGCTGTTTGTAGCATTACTTTTGTTAACTTCTTTGAGCAGACACTTGTGGGATCTGTCTGATTGGACAGTCTCTCGTAACTTACATCGGAGTCCTCATCATCTGGAAGACCTTCGTCACCAGAGGCCTCGTCTTCGTCAGATGATTCTGTAAAAAAAGGGCACACAAAAGAAAACAAATCCATCAGTGAAATACTGCAAAACTGTTTCCACTCCCATCAATGGTGGTGCGACCCCCCCTCCCACACGAGGAAAACGCTGAGGAAAGAAGAGAAAGCGAAAAGCCTTTCATGCTTTTGGTTGTGTATAAATATCATGCGACAGACAGCAGATATTTGCATTTCAATACCAGAGCGGGGCCATTTGGTTGTGACAACAATACCGACTGTGCGGTGCATGAGGGAGGAAAGTCAATATGATTTGCTGAGGCTATCTGCCCCATTAGGTCAGCCGGGCGTCGTCTGCTGCAAACAGTCACCAGCGGACTTTGATAGAGATGTTACTAAATATTATACTGTTGTATGTAATGAGTGCAAATATGCTTATGAGCTGTAGATCAGGAAAATTAGGCAAAGGTAATTATAGACTGTAAAGATGGACGACATGACAGCTCCCCAAAAGTGAAGCCAAAACATCTGGATCGCCTCCCTGGTGGCTGGCTGCAGTATAGCTCATAAACCCCGCCCTCTCCATGTTAGTGGATGGGACATGGGCCAAACTAAAACGTATGAAGTACTCGGCAAATACATTTTTCCCAAAGATGGTTTCTGTAATTTTAGGTAGTTCTTATCATGCTGATTTATTTTCTAGTGTTCATTTCCCCTGATATGTTTGGTTTTAATTAGTTATTTGCTTAAAAAAATGCTAAAAAAAGTAGGAGTGAGAGGTCATGATAGACAGCTGTGGTCGCTAACGAGCTCTGGCCGTACTTGGCTCGCGATTGGTTTGGGCGGGACCTCGTTACCGCGGCTTCACCACCCGATCACTACTGCGCAGACTCTGGCTCCAAATGTCGTCAAAAGCGCAAGATGGCAGCTTCCATATCTGGGATATTTTAGCTTCACTTCTGTACAGTTATAGACTGTATATATAAGAAGTGGACGTCGCCATCTTGGTTTTTTTTGCACCCAGACGTTACACGAGAGGGTGGAGCTAAGTACAACCAAAAATTGTTACAATTAACTTTCATGAACTGAAAAAAAAACACTGTGAAAGGGTTAAAGTAAGATGAAAACACGGACAACTACCAGACCGGACGACGCCGTGGTAGCAACAAGGGATGTGCATTCTAAGCACAGTTACTACCGCTTTACCGGTAGTAACGTTACTACCAGGCAGCGCTTGCAACGGTTAAAACAAGGGAATGGTAATTATCAAGAATAGAAAGACAAAGAATTGTAAAAGTGGAACATGTCAAGTGGACATTGTTTATTCCCACCACAATGGGACATTTCATGAGGCCGGCTAATTGACATTAAAAGGGGCATTTTACAAACAAAACATGTTGAGTAACAAGATAGGTTAGCACAGATTTACACTGAAAAGAGAAGTGCCAGCAATACAGTAGAGGATGAAACGGGTCAACTTGAGAGCCTATTACCTTTATTGTGACACGTACCCATCAATTCAATGGGTGACGTCATTTGGAGTCAGGGGGTGGGGGTGGTTGTTTTCTACAACATGTACAGTGTTCTATCTGGACCTATTATCTGAATCAGCCCTGGCTAGAGGCCTAAATCTAATCCTGTATTCTGACATTTCTGCAGCTACTCTAATTGTACCAGCTCCTGCTACAGAATGGTTGATCAGTGCATAATTAATGTTACCTATAGAGCCAACAAACAGTTCAATTAGAGAGCAACTATTGTTTGCAACTGAAACGTCAATAATCACACCCATTCTAACTAGGGGCGTCTCTATTTTGAATCTAAAACGGAAATCGATCGAAATTAGCTTCCGATCTCGATCATTGAAAACAAAAGCAGGATCGTGCGTACGGCTGTGGCATTTTACACTGCATGAATTAGCCTAGCGGCGAGCTGACTCTAGTCAGTTAGTTAGTTTCCTTACTCATCATAGCTCTCCTACTCTTACTAGGTTTAACATTAAGTCACTGCATCTCCCGACCAGGGCTCTAAACTAACTTTTTAGTTAGTCCTCCCGGAACCGGCCCGAAATGAATGTGGACCGTCCCAAATTTAAAATTTCTGTTTTTCTACATTATCATTAGTTAATAATTCAAAGTGACTTTTAACAATTTGTTTATTTTTGTTCATACATTTTTAATTTATCCAAAACTTAATTTTATTTTAAAAAGTAATTTTATAGTTTTGTTTTATTTATAATTTGCATGTTTGTTTTGATTTGATGTTAACAATGCAGCTAAACTAAATTAAAATATTTTCTATGTGTAAAAAAAAAATTGCATTTGGTCAAAAACAAGATTTCGCATATGGGCCCCAAAAAAGCTAGAACCGGCCCTGATAGCTGCGAGTCTTAAAGTTGGAGGAGTTGCAGGACGAGATGCTCCCGTCATGGGGAGAGGAGCAGCATGTTGCCACGGACAAAATGCGATTGAGAGATCTCATGGCTGTCTTATTGCCCAAAGGGGATGAAGAGGAGTAAGTAGGTAAATAAGTGGTTAACATTGGTAACAGGATTTGAGCTGTTGCAGTTTGACTCCTCGTAGTTAACGTAACGTTATCGTCGGCTCACTCACTGAGAATGCAAACGTCGGCTGCTGACTCGTTAGCGAGCGTTAACTGTAACGTCACCGTTATGATCAAACAGTCTAACGTTAGATAACTGGTAACGTTAATACTAGAAAGCTTACCTCATTGACTTGGGAATCATTTTTAGCCGCTGCGGCTGTCATGAGGTCAGAGCCTGGTGGTACAGTATGTGCTGTATGTGTGTGTGTACGTGCGGTACGAATCGAGCACTGACGGTGCGTTTGTTTATGTTGTCAAGGAGGTTAAATAATAACGGTGCGCTACACAAAACGTGCAGTCATTTTCATCGCCGTTCATTCTAATGCAACGGGTATTTTTCTTTCAACTCTCGTCCCAAAATTAATTTTCATCCTCCGCGATCATATTTTTTCCGGCCTTGGGACGACGGGACTCCCTTAAGCTCGAAGCCCTGCTCCCGACGAAATAACACCACGGTTGAATTTCAGCCTACATGCACGTTTTTTTCAGCTCAACATTGCTGAATCAGAGCAGCTGATATTGGTAGTGAGAGCAACAAGCTAGCGGGGCAGCCGAGTGCTGTCTCTCAGCGCACTCTGACTCCGCTCTCGGGATCAGAGTGAGAGGAGAGAGAGGGGGAATAAAAGAGGATAGAAACAAGTGCGACAGTAAATGGCAACAAAATCACACTCTAATGCACTGCAGAAGGATTTTTGTTGTGTTTTTATAATGATTATGTACTGAGGTGGGTCACACAGATACTGATAATGAAAAGATGCAGCTTTTTATATTGTAGACTGATGTAGTCGAATTTTTTAAACACTTTCTAAATAAAAAGGGAATTCAGCTCTCTTTTTAAAGAGCAAAGCGTAAATGACAGTTGTAAGGGCATAAAAACAAGGATCTGTTCATCTTTATGAATCAAGACTCCTAATCTAACAATGACATGTTTAAATCGAAATGTGATCTTAAAATCTTAAGTCGAATGGAATCATGGATTTGGAGAATCATGACGTCCCTAATTCTAAGTGTAGATTCCGTCTACACAGCCTATGCTTCACTAACTAGTCTGACACAACTCAGCTTCCTGTCAAGACTCCCGTGTTGGACCCATAATAAGCCCGTTGCACAGCAGCATCCTCACAGGACTGTAACAACCTCCTGTTCATCAGCTCCCCCTTTATGAACTTTTCCGGTTTTTAAATGAACCTTCACATCCTGGACCGCTCACAGGGGTATTGGGGACTCAAAGCGCAGCTTAATTATTTCATGAAAGCCAATTTTCTGCGTGGTTCAATAAAGCGTCTTATACAGTACGGTAATGAGAAATGAGAGCGAACAGAGCGGGGCATTGTTGTTCCGCTCAAAGGGGAGGATCTGAATGCTGCCGGTCAGGTTGCCAGGCAACAGGAGTCATGTTTGCGTGCGGTGCATCGCCAAGAGTGGCTGCGTGATGGGCAACATTGGCTTCGTAAATCTGAACCGACTCGACGCGTGAGGAGTCCTGAATGACTTAAGGGGTGAATTGACGAGATAATGAATGCCAGTCAGACGTAATCAGAAAACATTAGTCTGGCAGGGCAGCGGGCGATCAGTGTGACCTGTTGCACGGCAGCGGGGGTATAAGGAGTCACACTCCAGTCAATCACGCATCTCAAATGTACAACTGATGAGTTACGGACCAAAGTAAGATTATCATTTTGTTTCAGTCAGCTGCCACTCACACTGCTCACCAGACTGAATCGTCGCTGGGACTGAGAGGTGGACCATGGTTGTGATTCTACATGAGATTTGAAGGGGCTTAAAAAAAAAATTGTGATGCCACCAAGGGAGAAGGTTTTAAAGAACAGCTGGGAGACAGATTAGTTCAAACTGAATAGAAAAGAGGGACACAACAAGAACACTTACCTTCTTCATACACCAGCTTAGCTGTGTGGTCAACATCTGTAACTGTGTTGCTGCTGTCACTTGTCGCCACCTAGTGGTAAAAGAGAAGATGGGTATAAAGAGATCCAATGAAGGATTTGTGCAGATCATGATAGTACAGTATACTTTTTAGGGCTGTCAATCGATTAGAATATTTAATCTAGATTAATCATATAATTGTCCATAGCTAATTGCGATTAATCACAAATTAATCACATTTTCTATCTGTTCAAAATGTACCTTAAAGGCAGATTTTAATACTACTATACTTATCAACATGGGAGTGGACAAATATGCTGCTTTATACAAATGTATGTATATATTTATAATTGGAAATCAATTAACACAGAAACCCTCACAGGTACTGCATTTAGCATTAACAATATACTCAAATCATAACATGGATAACACAACTCAGGCCCAACAGACAACAACAGCTGTCAGTGTGTCAGTGTTCTGACTTGACTATGACTTGCCCAAAACTGCATGTGATTATCATAAAGTGGGCATGTCTGTAAAGGGGAGACTCGTTGGTACCCAGAGAACCCATTTACATTCACATATCTTGAGGTCAGAGGTCAAGTGACCCCTTTGAAAATGGCCATGCCAGTTTTTCCTCACCAAAACGAACCCCACGTTTGGAGCATTATTTAGCCTCCTTTGTGACAAGCTACTATGACATGGTTGGTACCAAGTAGGGATGTTAATAATTAACTGTTTAACTGTTTTCCTCTGGTAAGTGAAATCTTGCAGATGCCGTTAGGAGCACCGTAGGACACAGGAACATGATTTTTTTCAGGTTACCTGTTTCATGTACTATTGTCACGAAATAGCGGCCGTTTTATAAAAATAACTTTTTTTAATCATATTTGCTTCCATCCCGCCTACTTCAGCTTTAACGGTTAATAATTGGTTAACGGGGGTCGGATATCGGTTTTAAAAAAATTTCTAAATTAGCATCCCTAGTTCCAATGGATTCCTCAAGTTGTCTAGTTTCATATGATACCACTATCTTCACTCTAGCTTTAAAACTGAGCCTGCTACAACCTCAAAATCGCAAGTTGCATTAAACACATTTGGGTTAACTCCGCTTTAACTTTGACAGCCCTAATTCTTTTCAGATTTTATCCACAAGTCACTTTTTAATTAAATGCATCTTCACATAAAAAAGGGAATGTGATACAACACGGAGCCAGTTTTACTAAAGGACATCACCTTGAGATCTCCCGTGGTTGAATGTTGCTCCCGTACTATTTAAATGCTCGGCAGCAAGATAAAAACTAGTCTGCCTACGCGTTTGTTCATCAGTCCTCAAAGCCCACGGGCTCTCTTCAGTCCTGCTGTTGCACACATGAGCCAATTAGGGGTTCTACGTTTTCATGACTCCATTGGATTAGGTGTGTATAAAACTGAGGTGATGTGCATTCTTTGTGAATGAAGGATGAATAAAAGATCCAGTGAAGTCACATTCCTGCCGGAGAGACCTCCAACGCCGACTTCACTGGTGCGAGTGGCAATTTCCAAGATTTGTTGTCAGCGTCACATTCACGACGCGCTGTAGTTTTTTATGCAGCGGGTTGAGGATTCTGATATTGCACTGGGACAATATACATCGGCGCCTGAATTCATTGTGTGGAGGATGTAAAGCACGCAGCCAATCTGACCCTACAAGGAGGCATGTCTGTTCACGAGCAGAACCGCCCGCCGTGTACCTTCCTCCGCAAGGACGGAAGCTGTCAACTTTGCATTTTGGGAACTGATAATGGCCTCCGTGGGTCCTTGTCCTTGTAAAATCTGCAGATGCGTCTTTGTCTGAATTTATTGTGATGCTGATGTCAGGGACGTAGCTAAAAACCTGTTTGGAAGAATCTCTGTCCGCTTCTATAAACGGACCGCTCCATCCGAGACAACGGGGAAATAACTTTCTCCACAAGGTCACGAGTACCGGCTCTGCATTTTTGGAACAGACTGTTGTCCTTGTGGGACAGATGTGCCTTAGGACTGGGGTGGAAAGCACAAGTCTAAGCTCAAGGTTATAAATAAATAGCAGTAGTCTGACAAATGTATTGGGTTTTTCAAAGTTGATTTAAAATAAACTTTGTGCAGCTAGTCAAGAGAGAAGTTGTGTAAACTGTTATGTTTGTTAGTCATATATAACCCCTGTGGATTTCCCCCTCAGAGCAAGCGGTATTTATTATAGTAGTTTAATGGATCTATAGACATATGCAAACACTAAATTAACTGCTCAGCATTTTAAGACTGAAATTTCTGGCGGAGGCAGAATTGTACATAACTACTCACTGCACACACGTTACAGCTGGGCGATAATTAAATCCTGCCGCTTCCCAGGGCTCTCTGCGCCCTCTTTCTGTGGGGAGGGACGGGGAGGGACGGGGGCCATGCTCCCAGCACAACTGTCAACCGGGGCGGACTGACCAAGTGCGTGGTCTGCAACGATGTCGGCAACCCACCCAACCCGTCTTGAAACACTGACCCCGTCTCGTTTACCATGCTTTGTGGGTGTGACTTTCTTTCCATGTCATCACCATTCATATCTCTACAACCAATGTGTTTATGATTAAGTTGTTTACAAGAGCACAAAGTTCTTTATAGCTCTAGCCTCTTAAAAGGGACAGTGTGTAGGATTTGGTAGCATCTAGTGGTGTGGTTGCAGAGTACAACCAACTGAGTAACCCTCTGATCACTCCTCCCTTTCCAAGACTGCGGTAACGTGAGCCGCTGAGTGCAAAACTGCGGTAACGCCGTTCGCCTCGCTCAGAGGCCATCCTTACTATAATACCACTACCGCTGGCGGTACCACGGTTTTGCACTCTGCGGCTCACGTTACCGCAGTTTCACAAGCGTGTCTGAGAACTACGGTGGCCTTCAGGTAACGTAAAAAACGTTAAAGGCTCTCTCTAGAGCCAGTGTTTGGTTTGTCCGTTCTGGGCTACTGTAGAAACTTCGTGGAGCAACACGGCGGACTCCTTGAAGAGGACCCGCTCCCTATGTAGATATGAAGGGCTCATTCTAAGCTAACGAAAACACAACAATTCTTAGTTTAAGGTGATTATACAATAAAGAAAACAGTTATTAATATGATATTCCATTTCTGATAATAGATCCCCGAAATGCTACACACTGGCCCTTTAATTTTGCTCCCAAATAGCACCACATTGATGCATTTAACTTTAAAATGTAGGCTACAAAATGTTGTTTCCAAAGTCAGTGAGTAACTGTGTTAAATAATCATGATCTCAACGTTGACCAAAATATTTTTGATTATGATTTTTGCCATAATAGAGCAGCCCTAACCTCAAATGCAAGACTCCTCTCGGCACACAGGTGATGTTTGGGAACTCAGAGTTCACAGTCAAGTTTCAAACAGTAAGCTGGGAGGACATTTTGCACTTTTGCAGGGTGCTATTGGGCACTACATCATCATCATCATCATCAAGTAGGGGAATCTAAGCTATCGCTACCACCCGATTCATACCTATAACATCAGAGTCCAGTCATAAAAACACTTAGGATACTGTGCTCATTTCTGTACATGGTTGACACCTACCTGTGTCATCAGGAGATAGAGTTTCCCATGCAGCTTCGTTAGCTTGTGGAACATCTTCACTCTGCTCTCAATCATGTGATAAAGCACTCCCAGCTGGGTAACCAGGTCTGGCAGCTGTTGGGATACACAGATGGATCAGTTGGAGGAAAAAAAACATTTCAGCAGCAGAAAACACACAAACAAGACGGCACTCAATGATAAGCAGACCTCTGCCAAGGTCTCACATCCTCCATTACCTATTGCTTTCCTATAATGTATACATAAGGCTAGCCAGCAGACTTGAACTCACATTTATAAAGTGTAGAAAAGTGGAAGAAAAGAGTTCATAGAAAGGGTAAGGTTTTCTCTTGTTAAGATCAACCTGAACAGCAAATGTTCCGTCTGTATGACCTCACAGGTCAGGGGATATGTCAGCTGAAAATCAAAACGTTGGCCGACTGACAGTGATATGGTAAAGGTCACACAGGGTTTCCTCATCTTTCCAGCATCAATGTGCATAATAAATGGCTATTCAGCTGCTGGTTATGGAGATATTTTGGTTGGAGTCGACACACACGGTCGCAGGCAATCGCATAATCTCTGCTGTGCGGTGGGAGGTAATGGCTGCAGATCTAACTGAGATTAAACATGAATGTCGACAAAGGGAAGGGTGCTGTGCGTTTGTTTGTATGCTTGTGTTATTTAAACTGCTGTGTGCTGTGCTTAGGGGAATCACATTATGCACTGTGTAGACCGAGGAGAGTCTTAAGTGTGCCGTCTGAACGGAAGACATTATGGTACAAGTCAAACAAGCAGATACAAACAGGAGTCTGGTGGCTTCGTATGGGCACAATGTGATGATGGTAACTCACCGATGCCAGGTATGATGTGTGGTGCATGAGCACGGCCTTGAGCCACCGTACCATTAAAACTGCCCTGTGGGAAGGAACAAAATGAATATGTTGTCAAGTGGGATTCAGAACTGCATGATTGTAAATTATCAACATGATGTTTTTATAATGGAAAAAAAATCAGCAACACTAATATCACTGTCTGCATTAGTGACTTATTTCTAATGAGTATACATCAGACCGGTAATACGTCATCCAGAGTAGTTACGCACGACCACGCCCCCTTTTAGGAGAAAACAATCCTGTGTCCCTCATAGACGGTAACAGCGTAAACAGAAGAAGTTGAAACATGTCTCCAAATTTCTACTTTAAACAAACCGTTAATAGTAATAATGCCGAAGAGTTGCTGTGCAGTTGGTTGCACCAACAATAAATCCCAAAAACGCTGATCTCTGATTTGTTCCCCTGCCATGTCCTAAAAAATATATAATAGAGGGGCATTATGGCTCCAAGCTATAGACCAGACCAGCATTGCATCATCGCCGAGGCTGTGGTCCCGTTTGGGGGAAAGAAACTTGCTGTCACAGGAGAGAAAATGATGAAAAGCTGTTGTGTAGAGGGTTGAGTGAGGCTTTGATTTGAAGCACATACAATACGTGAATATTCACCGTCAGTGTGATAAATGATGCTGGTGACAGTGACTAGCATGGCTAGCTAACATTAGCTTGAGTGGGAGGCTGCTGCAGTAATACTGTCATACATTAACGTTATAGCAGCATCAGACTGTCGTCTCCAACTAAATCTCAGCCTATAGATCAAACAGTTGGCTATTAACACGTTGGGTAGTTAGACACATAGCCTAACGGGATTCAATCACATATAGAAGTCTGGATAAGCGATATATACGGCCACTGTGTTGGACGGGGGAAGACTGAAGGGACATGGCGGCGATCAACCTTAAATTTATTAAGGTATCGCAAACGCTCAGGTTCAGGCAAGAACACAAAATAACTATTAGACGTGTGTAAAACAAACGTTTGTATAACAAGAGATGAATGCATACAAATTTGTCAAAACTATAAACTAAACGCGTCAAAGTCTGTGGGATTTTCGATTTTCTATCCCCCAAAAGGTGGTGCGGCTCTGACTTTTTGCGAAGTACCCGTATGTGCCGGTCTGATGGATAGACACTGACAACTGAAGCCACTTGAATGCTTACAGTTGATCTGTAAAGCTTGGACTTACATGAAAGGATGCCCTTGGAGCCTCTTTGTGATCTACAGGAGAGGAGATAAAGGGCTGATTTAAAAACTGCAGCAAACCATTAAACAGAGTTAACAACTTCACTGAGGAGTAAATATGCAGTGGTTTGTACAGTAGACACACCCACCTCTTCCACCAAAGGTAAAACAGCAGGGAGGGGTAACCGAGCAACCGTTTTCTTTATCACCATGTCTTTACGAGTCTGGAAAACTTTCTGTGGGAGAGAACAGGGGGGAAAAAAAACTAAGATATTAAGATTTGACTAGTATAAAGTAGAGGCTCATGTTTTCACCGAGATGAGCTGAGCACCGAGACATTCAGGTCAACCTGCTTAATTGTAAAAGCTTTTACAAGTTTGAGCTTAGGGAAGCAGAAACATCCAGACTTGGTGTGACAGATGTTTTAGGGATTTGGGTTTCAAATGTTCACACCCAAATGAATTAAACTTTTGGCTGGTAGTACATGTCTTTTTAACCTTCTGAATGGAAAATGAGCAGAGTCTGTGGGCAAACCAAACGGAGGAAATTCACTTCTCCATTTATCAAACTTGAAATGTTTCCTTCCAGAGCTCAGACTGTGGGAAGAACACTTACATTTAGGATGTTGGCATCGTTGCTCTCCAGGCCCTGCACCAGCAGCACTGCAAAATTGTCTGTCTGTAAAGAGGCCGTCCCTTTAGGAGCCCCCTTCCCGCTGGAGACTGTAGACAGATCGATTTCACCTAGTCGCTCCGCTATCGACATCTACAGGAGGAAAGAGAGGTTTTAGGTCAAACAGGAATTGGCTGATATCAGTTCACACACTAAATGTACCCATCTTAGCCAGCTTTAACACCAATATCACAGTTTTATCACGAAAACGAGTCTGAAAGCATGCAAAGCACTATGTTTAACATGTTCTCACAGTTTGTATTCAGTGTAGCCAGAATGTGAATATGATTTCAGAGAGGATTTTCTCCAGTACATTAAACTGTTTCTTATCCTTTGATAAACACTGGGGCTGTCAATCCATTCAAATATTTAATCACGATAAATTGCACATTTTTTATCTGTTCAAAATGTACCTTAAAGGGAGATTTGTTGAGTAGCTAATACTCTTATCAACATGGGAGTGGACCAATATGCTGCTTTATGCAAATGTATGTATATATTTATTATTGGAAATAAATTGACACAAAACAATGGCAAATATTGTCCAGAAACCGTCACAGGTACTGCATTTAGCATAAAAAATATGCTCAAATCATAACATGAAAAACTCAGCTGGCAGTGTGCTGACTTGACTATTACTTATTTTTAGCGTTATTTAGCATCCTTCACGACAAGCTAGTATGACATCATCATCATCACCAAAGGATTTCTTAGGTTTTCTAGTTTCATATAACATCAGTATCTTCACTCTAGCTTTAAAACTGAGTCCACTACAACCTAAAAATCACAAGTTGTGTTAGTGTTAAAGAAATTAGTGGCGTTAAAATGAATTTGCGTTAATGCGTTATTATCGCGTCAACTTTGAAAACCCTACTAAGTATATAAAAACTAAACCTTTCTGAAAAACTAACTAAAACTAGCGCTCTGAAAACTAACTAAAACTAAAATAAAATTGAAAAGTCAAAAAATTATTTACAATTCAAAACTATTATAACCTTGGTGACTAATCCCCTGCACCAACTCTGAAATGCAAACAAGTTGTTTGGAGTCTGAGCAAAAAAAAACATCAGAGATGCAATGAGCCATCATCATCATCATCATCATCATCAACAACAGTGAACCCACCTCTTTGGTGTCTGTGTCTTTTTTCCTCTTCTCTGACCCCTGTGGGGTTCCCTTGACTGGGGCTTGGTGACCAGGGAGCCCTGGGACCAACACTCTGCTCTTGGCGTTCACAATTGGGGTTTTCACCTGGAACACAGAAACCAAACGTCAGCTTTTCATCCTCAGTTACAGTTATAGTTTAATGGATTGGCAAGTAAGACCATATAAAGGGTGTGAAGAATATGTCCAGGCTACATCGGTCTTCTTGACTCATATTAAAAGACAGGAAGACTTGATTGTTACCTTGGAAACGGTGGTCTCCATGGAGAGGGACAAGCTGGTCTGAACATCCCGAGTCAAACAGACGTGTCGCTCTGCTGTGTTGATCTCCTGAACAGATAAGAGGAAGGAGCATGGCAGGTCAATCAACAGTTTGGCAAATGCAGGTTTTTAAAGGCTGACAATAGTAACTTAACATTTCTCTGAAGCTACCAAAGCTGATTAACATCTTACGTCCGGTTTTCAAAATAAGGTGTTACAGGGAAATCTATATACAACATACATGTATGGAAATAAGATTGAGTGGATTATATTCACCAGAAGTATAAAACATTATGTGTCCACTAATACGTGAGGGAAATGTCTTTATTCTTTGATTTTTGGGTTGTTGTAAAAACATGTAATAAATAATTCCTGACAATGACTGATATATTTGAATTCAGGACATCTCTGACTACATACATCCTGAAAATCAAACATTTTTACTGTATTAATATAGAGATTTTCCAAAGTAAAAGTCCCGGGAAGTGTATGATTTAACTCTTTCCCCATGGTATAGTGTTAAAAAAAAGTTAACAAAAAACGCAATAAATTGTAATATCGAATCGAAGTACTTAAAAATCGCAATACATATTGATCCGGCATATGTTTCTGACTTCCAGGAAAATGTAGTAAGATCTTTCGTCCGGTTCTTATACAGCACAAGAACACACACCAGGATAATCAACTCTTCTCTAAAGGAGATATGGAGAAGAAGCGAAGCGAAACAAAACATGGCTGTCCAAGCACATCTTCATAGTGGTCTAATTCTAGTAGTGAAACACGTGCATTTCCGCAGCCTCCTGTGTACTTACCACTTTCTCCATCACAGGCTGTAGGTGGTTGCCGTAGGCCATCATCACCGTCCGCGTATCAGCTCCGAGGGCAGCGGCCAGCAGGGGGATCGGCACCGGGGAGTCCTTTGTGTCTGACATCTGCACCGTAGACGAGGGGGACAACGGCTTCTTACAGGGCCTGTGGGGACAGATGTTTAGACAGGACATGAGCACGGCTGGTATACAACCAGCGTTTACGTTAACAAATATGCCAACTTTTTGCCGCCGTCACGTGTAGTTGTCTGGCAGATTAAATGATCAACAGCCAAAATGTCCATTGGGAAATATGCCAAATAAATAAATAAATAAATTCAGTAATAGTATATTAAATGGACTAATATTGTAACATATGTTGTTAAAGAAAACTTAAATAGAAACAAAACATAAAAAATATACAAACGTTTAAATGCCTCGACTCCGCTGTGCTTCTAATCCAAAACACTTTGTCATATTCAGCAAATATCTCCTTACGATCCGCTGGCTGTCCATTCACATAGTGGCTCAGACCAAGCCACTATAATTATGATATAAATAATGATTACATCTATATTTCTTCAATACATTTTGACTTTTGGACAATTACAAAGATGCGACGCCACGCTGGCTGTGAGTGTGTGCGTGCTTGAGAGAGAGAGGCAGAGAGGAGAAGTAAAGTTGAACTGCACGCAATGTTTCGGTAAGTTATTAATAATAATTTGAATGTTAACGTTACGAATGAATCTTCAAACTATTGGGTAGGCTACAACCCTATGAACCACAACACTATTTTGAATTTGACGAAGGTGGGAAACGGACCGACCAGCCTATTATTTTATTTATTCCGACTGCTTCTTCATTTCATTTATTTTTAAGTTATGTCAAATGTAGGTTATTATATGGTTATTTAAAACTTTATTTGTCCGGAATTCTGGAAGACTAACGGCCATATTGGCCGTCAAAAAAAGTATAGCATAAACCCTGTATACAACATCGTATAAAATGTGTTAGATGAGATTCATTATTCAACACAAAGTTAGAATCACTGCAGAGCAGAGAAGAGATCAGTGTCTCAATCTGTTAGCAGTGCAATGTCCTCTAACAGCCTCTAGGGGGCAAACACACCAAATGTGAAAATGACTTTCAGCCTCCATGGAGGTGCTCTGCATCTAAAAGTTTTAACTATTCAGAGTAGAGCTGTAACAGAAGAGCAACCCACTCTTTCAGTTTGAGATGCTGCCTTTGTTTGAATCAAACGTTATGGACAGAAACAGTGAGAGGAATACCTAATGTCTCTTAAACATAAAAAAGTAATTGCTTTTTCCAAGTGCTCAAATGTTAGTTACCTAACACTGCCATATGTTGCCTAGTACAGTATGCAGTGTTTTAAGGGCTTACCCATTTAAAAAGTGCTCAAAGAGATGCAGCTGCCCATCCTTACACACCACTGCCAGCCTCACCGCCTGTGGGAAACAGATAACACACAAACATTCACACAAGGTAAATAGGTTACATTAAACAGGCAATATGTCTGTGTAGCTCCATAATTACCCCACAGGGAGGAACACTTTAGGAAAGCTTGAAGCAAGTGCTTAAATCCCACGCTCTCTCCAAATAAATATAATCGTTAACACTCCTAGTAGACATTAAGACGTTTGTAATGTGAAGACATTTGGTCAACTCTGACCTCTTCCTTGGTGGTGGACGCGACGAGGTCGATGTGTCTTGGCTCGTCCGTCAGTGTGAAGGACACGACTGAATTTTTGTCCTTCCCATCTTGTCGTACTTGCCTGCAGTGAGACGACTTTGTGTTAGTTCAAATGAGCATGGCAATCAAAGCCAGACAAACAGCAGTAGATTTCAAATGATGTCACCAACAACGGGGAACGGGCACTCACCAAACACTGAGCAGTCGTTCGTGTGCAGCGCCGGACAGGAAATAGAGACCGTTGCTGTCGGGAGGTCGCGTGGTGGCAAAGCGAAGGGTCGTCACAGCCGTGGAGTGGCCTGTGAACTTCTGCAGAGGGAATGATGACAAAGAGCAGGACAGTTGAATCAATTCTGCTGAAAACATCAGTTTGACTGGTTTATAAGCCTCATCGTTTCTCTCAAACTAAACTGGGATCTAGAGATGCACCGATGCAATTTTCTGACCTTCCTATTCCGATTTTCTAAGACATTTAATGGACAGCAAAGCTCCACACTAACATTTTTCACCACCATCCCGCAACCGTGACAAAAATAATTTTAACTGTCCCGAAGTCATTGTAAACCGTCAAATTCTAAATGTTATCCTTTTACTTTGTTATTGTCATCTATAAACACTGGAGCTGCAACAATTAGTTGACTAATCGTTTAGTCGATCGACAAAAAAATAATATGCAACTATTTTGATAATCAATTAATCGTTTAAGTAGTTTTTCATGCAAAACAATGGCAGAAAATTCAGTTTTCAGCCTCTCAAATGCAGAGATTTCCTGCTTTTCTCTGTTTTACATTATATTAAAATGAATATCTTTGGGTTTTGGACTGACAAAACGGGACATTTAAAAACATCACATTGAACTGGGAATGGGATGGACATGTTGACTATTTTCTGATATTTTATATACGGAAAGATTCACTGATTAATCTAGAAAATAATCTGCAGATTAATAGATAATGAAATAACCGTTAGCTGTAGCCCTAAAAAACACACAATTCAAATCCTTAGGAAATAAATGACTGTATTTTTATTCAACTATTGGATTTAAAAAAACAATTCTTGGCATTGGTAGTTTTAATTATGTATTATAAGCCGCTTAGAGCTTAGTGTTAGGGAAGTTAAACAGGTCATAATTCCCTCTATAATATCTATTTTATATTTAGCCCTGTGCGGTCAGCAGACAAGCTGGTCATCATGGGAATTAATGACAATATAACAAGTGTCTGATTAAGTTAATTTGAAATGTTTTAAGGTTGTTCCTCTACGGCTTATTTTGCACTTGCAACACTGAAGAACTTCCAAGTCGACGACATGCGTGTGTGTATGACGTTAATGTCCGTGCCACTGTAAATATGATCGGCAAAAATATCGGAAATATAAGACTCATCGGCCATGGTCAGCTGAAAACCGCCTGATTGATCGGTGCATCTCTACTGGAATCAGAATTTTGCACTTAATAGCGTATATTCTGTAGTGTGTCTTCTAGCATATTACATTAAAACCCACAATAGTTGATCCAGAGGCCTGTACCACTAAGCGAGTTCAACATACCCAGGGTATATTCTCGCTTAAAACTAACCCTAACAACTGCGATCCCGCTAAGCGGTCCTATGACGGTGGTTAACAACTCGGTAAATCCACAGAGGGTTTGTCAATCTGGCTACGAGCGCGTTCACATGAAAGGGGTGGTGTTTGCAGCATGTGACCAATCACAAACATGGACAAGTCTACTGTCAGCAGAGCGGCAGATTTTACAAAGGAGAGCAAACTATAATATTAGACAAATACAAAGAAGTTAAAAACATAATCCAGACTAAATGTTGAAGCTGCCAAATGCAGGAAGGACAGCTGGCAAAAGAAAAAATTATGATGTGTAAATGCGTAGATTAACAGATTTAACCTATTAATTTAACAGAATATTCAAAAGTCAGATATAGTTGTCTAGATGGGGCAGTGATATAATAAAAAGCTTTCAAAGTAGAAAAGATGAATATATTACAGTAGTCTACATTATACCCTTTGAAAATGATGTGGCGTGTATGACTATTTCAGCCTTCTTTCAGCTGCGTGCCAGACTCCGGTGGTGTGAAACGGACTTGAGAGCAACTAAAAAATAAATTAAAAAAACATAATTCAAAGCGGTAAGCACATACAGCATACAGCCAACTGTCCTTCCTGCATTTGTCAGTTTAAACTGCATTGCTTTTAGCCTGGATTAGGATTTTAACTTCTTCTTATTTGTGTAATATTATCATATGATCCCCGCACCGAGCTCTGATTGGTCAGTAGGCGGTGCTTTTATACGAGTTGATCTCTTATCTGGAACATAACCTGCTCCGGAGCCATGGTAACTTATGCTGATCTAACCCGGTAAGAAGTGAACCACCGTCGTAGGACAGAAAACTCAAGAGTTAAACCTGAAGTTACCTCGCTAACCCCAAATCCTGCTTCATAGTACAGGCCTCTGGGGTAATAAATCAACAGATATGAATATAAATCAGCTGTGTAGACGTGACACTCACCCTGTAAACCTCCTTGGTGTCCAAGTCCCACATCTTGATGATCTGACCGGCTGAGAGCAGCAGTTTGCCATCAGGGCTCACACACAGACTGGTCACTGCTGCACGGTCCGCCTTCCACTTACTGGGGGAAACAAATAAAAGACACAATGACTACTGGGTGTTTGTGCATTTTGAGAAAGGTTTATCTTCTAACTGCATTTTTATGGGGTTCCATTTGTTCCACTGTCGACATCACAAGCACCAAGCTTTGTTCTCCGTTGTCAGATCTAAGTAGCACTTTCTCTACCGGGTTTTCCATTCCAGCGTTTCGCTTTGGTGTATGTATGTGAAGAGCCTGAAACTTTACGGCTGCATTCAACAGCATTACATTTACTATTGCACTCCATCTGATAGCAGTAAAGAAATGTACAAAACGCTCTCACCACTCACCAAACCATTTTGTGGGTGCACGCATGGGCTTTAGTGAGGATTCATGGTGACATTACGGCTCATGATTGTATCCGCTGACTGTGCTGCTACTAAATCACTGGAGGAATACGGTGTTTATGATGAAATACTAAATGCATGATGGTAGAGCCTTCAATGTTATGGCTTGTTGCTGTATTTAAGTGTCGGGTCCCGACGTCGGCGGTAGAGCTGCCGTTAGGTCGCATCCACATTCTGATCTTTCAAACTATCTGTGGCTTTTCTAGGAGAAGTTGAGACCATTAGCAACTGCTTTGGTAAGGAAATAGCATGGGCTGTTTAAAGGTTATAACAGTTCCATTGTTCAGAGAGGTGCTTTTAAAACACACAATTCTTTTTGGGCAAAGTACAGGTGATGGTTTGACAGTATACAAGAAGCTAAAAGTTTACGGCAATGCGTATGAAAACAGACTCAAATCAATAACTTATGGCACTCCATTCAGCAGAACTGACTGTGTCCCACAGCCAGTCTGTCATTTCCTTCAGTCTGTCCCTTGTAGAACTATGCAAACACTCTACTTGAGCTATCTGTGGTAAATTTAGCTTGTATGCTTGAGGCCCAGACACACCAACCCGACATCAAAGAACTAGCGGCGATGAAGGCCGACCGTTGCGTCGCCTCACGTCGCCGTTGTCTTTGCCAAAAAGCTGCACTCGAACACACCGCAAAGACTACAGTCAACGGCCAACTACCCCGTACATCCTGCACCTGCGTGAGATGAAATAACTCACCACACCAATAGCGGTAGTCTGTATTTGTTATTCAAAAAGGGAAACCGAAGACGGCGGATATACAAGCCGCTGTTATGATACTTTCCCCATTTCATCTGGCACTGTACTACAGACTGCAGCTCTCTCTGGATGTGATATGTTATATCTATTCAGAAATCTAACAGCATCCTTTTTAGACTTTGGTTCAGTCAGTTCTGGACAGATCAGGAAGAACTTGATTCGTTACCATATTCCCTTTTCTTTTTTTTAACATATTAGATATCTAAGGCTACATTCACACTGCAAGCCCTGATGCTGAATTCAGATTTAGGCCACTGAAGTCTGCATTTACAGCTTTGTTTATAAGTTGACGTGCAGTGGAAGCCAGTGAATTCATGAGCAGATGCTTATGAGGCCGAGGGTTGGGTGAAAAAAATCTAATATCACAATATTTTTGACCAAATACCTCTATATCGCAACGATGTTGTAGGGTTGACTATTGGTGCTTTCACAAAATATTTACACAATGAGATTTTCGATAAATCATCAGTAATGTGGATATAATGACTAAGTGGGTAAAGGCAAATAATAGAGCAGAACAGTCTGGTAAGTTCAGAAAATTACATCACTTTATTGTAATGTCGCCTTTAAAACCAGCAAAAGACAACACATTCGCCATATTACAATATCCAAAATCTAAGACGATATCTACTCTCATATCACGATATTGATATTATATCCCAACGAGGACAAGGAGAAAGACAGTCCAGTAGGTTATTCTCTTACAAGGAATTTGCCTTGGTGTTTGGTGCACACAATAAACATATTAAAGCTTCAGTAGGCAATTTGTTGGCATCATTGGGCAAAAAATCCATAATAACCTCTCAGCATATTGTAATTAAAGAGTTCCGAGAGAAAACTAGACTTCTGCACCTCCTCATGGCTCTGTTTTCAGGCTTTAGAAAATCTAGCCCGTGACGGAAGACTTTGTTAAATCACAGGTCATTTGACCTGTTGGCTGTGCTCCGGCCATGTGAGCGGTGCTTGGTATTCCCTCAAGAGATCTCAACATGGCTGCCGGGTGACATACTTTCTCATTTTACAGCTAAACAGTACACTACAAGATGTTTCTGAAAACATCTGAGGTGAGAAATAGGCATTACAGTAACAGAATATAGATTCATATTTGATCGGCGCTATCTAGTTTGACCGTTTGGTCGGAGTTTGCGAGTGATTGACAGCCGGCTCTCATAGACGGCAGCTGGACGGCAGAGTTCAGCTCGGCTCTGATTGGTTGTTTTCCTCCGGTCTGTGAAATATTGCAGGTGCGTTTATGTAATTTTGCAAATTTCCCCACTGTGGAACTAATAAAGGAATATCTTATCTTATCTTTAGGAGCATCGGAGGACACAGAGGCACATATTTTTTCCAGGTTACCCGTTTCATGTACTACCGTCAGGATATAGTGACCGTTTCATAAAAATAACTTTTTAAAATTATATTTGCTCCAATCTCGCCTACTTCAGCTTAAAGAGGAAATAAAAACACAGGCAAAGTGTTGCAAAAGCCAAGAACATAAATTTTGAATACAAAAATTACAATAAAAATATGAAAAAAAGATACTATAAAAAATACTATGACAACTGTGGAGTAAAGGTTGCTACTTCTGTACCGAGGTGTATTTGGATGCAGAATCGGAGCCTGGAGTGGTGGGATCGTGACGTGAATGGAGTGACTCCCACCAGCGCAGAATAAAGTGTAATAAAGTAGATACTGACCTCCGCGCCTTGCCTGTCTGCAGGTCCCACTCTATGATGTTTGTGTCATCTGAGCCGCTGTATAATAAACTGTCTTCAGGGTGCCACTGGACACAATTCACTCCTCCACTATGGCCTCCATCCTGGCAGACAGAAAATGATAAGTTAGCAGTGGGAAACACATTCTCCTATTATTCAAAACAGAACACTAAAACAAATTAGGGCTGTCAAAGTTAACACAAATTCGTTTTAACACCACTAATTTCCTTAACGCAGTACGATTTTTAGGTTGTAGCGGGGTCAATTTTAAAGCTAGACTGAAGATACTGGTATCGTATGAAACTAAAAAACCTAAAGAATCCATTGGTACAATGTCATACTAGTATGTCTCCAAGGAGGCTAAATAACGCTCCAAAATGATAAAAAATGTTGGCGAGGAAAAACTGGCATTCCATTTTCAAAGGTGTCCCTTGACCTCTGACCTCAAGTTATGTGAATGAAAATGGGTTCTATGGGTACCCACGAGTCTCCCCTTTGCAGACATGCCCACTTTATGATAATCACATGCAGTTTGGGTCATAGTCAAGTCAGCACACTGAGACAGCTATGTGATTTATTTGCAATTAACTATGAAAAAAATGTGATTAATCACAATTAAATATTTTAAATTGGTCGACAGCCCTAATACAAATTCATAAAAACATTCAAATTCATTTCCAGGTTACAGATTCTCCACATGCAAAGATATCGTCATGGGAACTGTATGAAGTAACCTTTCCCAGGCGGAAAAAAAAAAATAGGACAAACAAATTAGGATATAGTATACAAACGAGGATGTGATTAAGTGTCAGACTCACCAGGGTACAGTGCAGTGCTCCCTTTGCTGTACTGTAGATGAGCACACTGCCCGCTGCTGTGCCCATCGCCAACAGGTCTGCCTTCTCCTCCACCTGACCTGCCTCCGATTTCCTCTTCTTCCTCTGAGGCCCCTCCTGAAAACACAGCAAATAACATATAATGTAAACCTACTCAAACGCCCACAAATAATGATATAAGTATGGTGTAATTCACATGGAGGCTATGTCTTTACTTGTATTAAAATCTCAGTTTATTACACCACTGACCCGTTTAACAATCTATACCAGCACTGTGACAGCTGATAAAAACAAATCTTTGACTGAATGCTAGTAATTGACATTTGAAAAAGTTGTGCTTGCTCAGCAGCTTATCACTAAATAGTGGACACACCTGGACACAATAAACACATTCCACACACTATTAAAAACCATAATCACGATTCAATATTTAAATATCTGTCATAAAACTACCAAACTAAACTTTACTTGGGTTTACAAATTGCCAATAGCCAGCGTTACACTGAGGCAAAGCAAGGCAGCTTTATTTGTAGAGCACATTTCAGCAAAAGGGCAATTCAAAGTGCTTTACATAAACATTCAAGAACATTAAGACACTTATAAAAACATAAAAAACATTAAAAAGATTAGAAAATAAAAGCTAGGATAGAAGCTAAAATAGAATGTAACACACAAGAGTAAAAGCTCTAGTGCAGTATAAGATCATTATCTGGTTTAATAAAAGGCAGCAGCAAACAGGAAAGTTTGAAGCTTTGATTTAAAAGAACTCAGAGTTGCAGTTTTCTGGGAGCTTGTACCAAATATTTGGTGCATAAAAACTGAGGTGAAACTTTTTTTTAACCTCACCTCCCAGAAAGTGTCATGGTGGCACACGCTCCTGAAGCTTTTGCTGGGCTAACTTTAATAACGACTTTATTTACAGAACTAATTGTCTTTATAGAGTGAGAAACAAATGATCGGGTTAATGTAGCTAACTGTACGTATTCTTTAGAATTAGATCACCCTGAAACAGCAGATTAAAACACTGTCCCATGTTTTCTAGACTAGACTACCATGTGGGACTAACATGTGCGCAGCTGGTGAAAGCTAGCTAGCTGCTAACGTGGCTAGTTAACTCTGTGTCGGAGACATGAAAGCGTCCCGCAGTTAACACGTAGCCGAAAGCTTTCTGTAGCATTTCCTTTGAGAATAGTGACACTTTTTCTGCATTTATTGTGCTCACTTCTGTAGGAAACTGTAGCTATAGCTTACTAGGGCCTGACTTCGAGCAGCCTCACGTACCTTGACTGTCCGGCATGGTCCCCAGGCTATGCAGACACAAGTTGCACTCAAATGGGCTGAAGGCACGAACTCTTGGTGAAGTGTTTTACTATCTGTGTTCCAGATACGCAGTCTGCCGTCCTGGGCACACAGCGCTAGGTATTGTCGTGATTTTGGTGAGAAAACGCAAGGTAGCTGCAGCAGCGAAGAGCTGCCACCGTCGGCCGCCATTTCTGAGACCGCTGCTGCGTCTGTATGCGTGGTTTACACAGAACCAACCACGTGTGGACGTCTGAGGGACATGCGCAGTAGCAGTATCAGGAGTAGTGATGTGTCGGTCACGAACGAGCCGGTTCAAAGAGCCGGCTCTTTTAAGTAGTGATGTTACGTGCTGTGCCGAGGCTTCGGAGCGTGTGTCGAGTAATCCAGAAAGTTCTCCGCGATGCGCGCATCGAGGCTTGTATCGTTTTAGACCAATTACGTCATTGATGACGTCCGAAGCCTCGCTGCATACCGCTCACTGGTTCATGAAGTGGTTCAGATCTTCACTGGTTAAACCAATGACACTTTCTAGAAGTGACACAGAACACTAATATTACTCCTCCTGCCATTATTATATTATATTACACTACACTACAATACAATTATTGACCAAAGGATTGGTTTACACACATAAGATGCATTACTCACAAAACAATTACAGTTTATTATACTTGTATGTTATATACTCATAATATACTAACTAGAAAATAGAAAGTATATTATATATTATATAGATATAAATGGATTACATGGTAATAGATTTACAGTATATCACAGATCCCATGGTTAAGATCATATCTGCCTGCTGTACACTCTTTGTGTACCACCAGGTGGTTTCGTGTGCACATGAAGCCTTGAGAAATGAACCCTTTTCTGAACCAATTTGCTGGAAAGCTTCAATGCTTCATGAAGCTTCATCTCACCATCACAACTTTTAAGTGAACGATAAGAGCCGGCTCCCGTCCGAGAGCCGTTTTTTTTTTTTTTCTTTTTTCTTTAATTAATTCAAGGCAGAATGATAGGATGATCTCGGCTGAATTATAAAAGGCAGAAGTGGTAAAACTAAGAGCCGTTTGGGAGCCGAAAGAGCCGGCTCCTCTTGGTGAGCTGAGCCAAATGATCTGGCTCACTAAAAAGAGCCGGAATTCCCATCACTAGTCAGGAGCACCGCCCCCTCCCATTGGCTGCTGCTGCTGCTGCCAGACAACCCCAACAAGCAGGTTGCCTTCAGGTCTCCTCGTAACAGCCAAACCTGTTTATATGCATATAAATAGATAAATGTGCTTTATTGATCCCAAATTGGGGAAATTGTTGTGTTAAAGAAGCAGGTTAACCAGGAAATGCACCGGAACAGTAAATAAAGTGTACATATCAACACTGGAGAAATATATCTGTAGAATACGCAATATAAAGAATATTGGAATACACTATAAATATACCCGACTACTACAACTAGCATTAAAAAAATCTAAAATATGAACAGAAAAACCTACTGTATACATTACCAAAGTGTGCAGTAACATACTAAAAACATTAGCAAAGTGTGCAAATTGCAATGTTTTGTTTTTAAATAAAAAAAGTAGTAAATGTGCAAATATAGTATGGTTGAGACAGAGCCTATAAAGCTGAGAGTTAAATGATAACAATTATATATAGCCTAATAATAATAATAATAATAATAATAATAATAATGAGCAATAAGCATTATATGAAACTATTGATGATAATGATGTTCCCCTTTAGTGCATTCTTTGATTCCATGCGTGGCCTCTTCCCTCTTCTGACAAAATATTGGAACTGTGTACTGTATAAGTATTCACCATTAACTCAGCCTTTCCTTATTGGTTGCTGCTAATTCATTTCCACTACTCAAACAGGATCCCTCCTGTCCTGTTTTAATCATTCCCCAACAACTCTCACAACTGGTGCACAGTTCTCAACTGACTCGCAGTACTTTCTCCAGGATGCCCCTTTTGTCTTTTTGTCTTACTGTCCTCCTTACAATCTTATCATGCTGGACATGATGTGTTCTTTTCACAAGTTTAAATGCTTTATCTCGATAGCAGCTGTAAATATCACACAACAAGTTGATGCATTTAAGAACTTTCAATCGAAAATAACATAAAAACTGACACCATAACTCAAGTATCCCCGTTTGTTCTATAACTAACAGTTTTTATCTCTGTACCACTTTGTTGGATATTCGATTGCCATAATTACGACTTTTTTACAGCACTTGAACGCATCAACAACAAATTAAGTTCTCTACTGTAAATTCCTGCGTAGAAGAAGAAGACAGTTAACCGCACAACTACCTTTTCTAGACCTGTTTTTGATGCCAAATTCACTTAATATATTTGCATTTTACGTAACCCAAGCCAATTTATTAATGTAGGTAAGGTACATTTGCAAATTTCATGAAGTCAAAAATTCTTTCTTCAGAAGAGAGACACATGTGCCATTTAAATGCAGTATTTACAGCACACTATAGGACAAATAGGACAGAAATCGAAATAACAAAAGCAAAGAGAGTGTTAAGACTGCTGAATTTCACAGTACAATGCCTTTTTGAGCTTAGAATGAGGCATAAATATATATTAAAAAAATGAATTGCTATAATGTCGCCCTCTGCTGGTAGACTTCAATTACTACACCTGTCGCTGAGTTATGACGTGGCTCACATGGTTTTTCCAGCATGGTGACCTCCTTGGTGGTAAATACAGTACAGAGGGGAAATGAAGACGAGCCAATTGTTAGTTACACTGTGAATGGAGTAAGTGAAATTTCAACCAGTTTACTGTTATATATTGTTTATTTCACAGGAATTCATATTATATTTAACAACTGCACTCATTTTGTATCAATTTCATCAGTTTTTAATTCACTGGATGGGATCTCAGGACATAGCCTTTGCTTTTAGTTTACATATGATGTTATAATAATGGAGTAATGGCTGTTCAGATGCCCTTTGGACTGCTGTTCATGCACAGACTGGTGAGAATCAGCACTTCCAGTCAAAGACATCTCATACTCCATAAATGTAGGAGGGAAATAAGGACCTTTTCAACTGCTTCTGTGAGATGTAACGAAAACCAGGGTGACAGCTCAGACCCCTCACCCCTGAGCGTCAAGCTGACCTCCAGGCAAGCGCTGCTGTCCAGACGGAGACGCCCCCTGTCCCCCCTGGAGAGGATCAGCAGCCTGCTTCCCCAGGACGCCCTGACCACCGAGGTGATGCAACTGAGGGAGCAGCAGGACCAGCAAGAAGACACAAACATCCAGGGGACGGGCACACAACAAGAGGAAAGTGGACATCCCAAAGAGGAGGATTCAGGTACCCATCATGCATCACAAGAGGAAAGTGGACATCCTAAAGAGGAGTATTCAGGTACCCATCATGCATCACGTGCAGCTATGGACACTTCAGACACAGGAAAAGGTTTGACATCGCCCACTCTTCCTGGGGAGAGCTTGCTGGCATTCGGGGAGCTGCTTGTCGCCGAGTATCGTAAGAAGAGCCGGGTGGAGTTCAGGAAGATGTTCGAGCTTCGGCCGGGGACGCGACTGCAGAGCAGCTGGGGGATCGTCCTGCACGACGACATAGCCGGGCAGCCCGTAGGGAGCTTTCTGAAGACGAACAGGGGGGTTCGCCTCCTCGTACGCCGGGCCAGTCTGGAGGACTACGTGCTGTATATGAAGAGGGGGCCGGCCATCGCCTACCCTAAGGTACGGCACTTTGTTTGTGTGTCACAGTCCCATATGCATTCCTGGTTCTTCTTACAGATATTGTCTCTCTCTCTGTCTTTTCCCAGGATGCAGGTACGATGCTGATGATGATGGACGTCACAGAGGGAGACCGCGTGCTGGAGTCGGGCTCTGGGTCCGGGGCCATGTCTCTGTTCCTGTCCAGAGCAGGTCTGCACCCATCATACTGTCATTGTCTCACTTTAAAGGGGACCTATTATGCTAATTTTCAGGTTCATACTTGTATTTTGGGTTTCTACTAGAACATGTTTACATACTTAAATGTTAAAAAAACGTTTTATTTTTCTTATGCCGGCTGTGCTGCAGCTCCTCTTTTCACTTTCTGTCTGAAACGCTCTGTTTGAGCTCCTGCCCCTACCGCCCTCCGGAAAAGCCCAGTCTGCTCTGATTGGTCAGCTGGCCCACTGTTGTGATTGGTCAATGAACCAAACTCTTCGGACTCTGCTCCAGCTCCACTCTAACTAGCTTTGTATGAGGCTTTGCCAAGCTAGCCGCTAGGCAGGTATTATACAAATGTGTTACTTACTTACTTACTGTGTGACATCACCACGTTACGGAAAAAAAGGCGGGATTTCAAGCAAGGCGCTTCAGGCAGTTCAGGGGCAGCATTTCTGTTTCCTATGGCGTGGACTTTGGGCTTTGTAACTTTGCAGACCTGTTACATGCACAAAAAACTATATAACACACTAAAGGAAAGGGAAAAAGCACAAAAGCATGATAGGTCCTCTTTAAGATTGAAATGGAGGCATAGAGGGTCAGAGTTTAGATTCACTACATGGCAATACACGGAGCGGTAACACACTGATGCCCGAGTTGCTGCTGGCGATTAAAAACAGCTTACTTGTTTAATTTGATCAGTTACGACGTATTGCAGTTATTCATGTGATGAAGGCAAGTGGCTAGAATGTAGCTAGTGATCTAGAAAAGGTTAACATTAGGGCTGTGATTCGATTAAAATAGTTAATCCTGATTAATCGCAAATTAATCACCCATTTTTTCTCTGTTCATAATGAACCTTAAAGGGAGATTTGTCAAGTATTTAATACTCTTATCAACATGGGAGTGGGCAAATATGCTTGCTTTATGCAAATATATGTATATATTTAATATTGGCAATCAATTACCAACAGAAAACAATGACAAATATTGTCCAGAAACCCTCACAGGTACTGCATTTAGCATAAAAAATATGCTCAAATCATAACATGGCAAACTCAAGTCCAACAGGCAACAACAGCTGTCAGTGTGTCAGTGTGCTGACTTGACTATGACTTGCCCCAAACTGCATGTGATTATCATAAAGTGGGCATGTCTGTAAAGAGGAGACTCGTGGGTACCCATAGAACCCATTTTCATTCATATACCTTGAGGTTTAGAGATCAAGGGATCCCTTTGAAAATGGCCATGCCAGTTTTTCCTCGCTAAAATTTTTGCGTAAGTTTGGAGCGTTATTCATCCTCCTCTCCAAGGAAGCTAGTATGAGGTTTTGTAGTTTCATACGATGTCAGTATCTTCACTCTGGCTTCAAAACTGAGCCCGCTACAACCTAAAACCTAAAAACAAGTTGCGTTAATGCAGTATAGAAATTAGTGGCGTTAAAATTAATTTGCGTTAACGCGTTATTATCATGTTAACTTTGCCAGCCCTAGTCAACATATTTTTTTGGCAAATTCTGAAATACTGTGTATAGTGTATTCCTGCATGCTATAATGAAATATCTGTCTGAAGGTAACATAATTGACATGTATGTTTTTGTTTTTCCCAGTGGGCTGTAAAGGCAGCGTGCTGAGCGTGGAGGTCAGGGAGGACCACCACAAGAGAGCCGTGCTCAACTACAACCGCTGGAGGACGTCGTGGGGTCTTCGGCGAGGGGAGGAGTGGCCCGACAACGTCCGCTTTCACATCGCCGACCTCGGCACGGCTTCCTCGCTCCTCGCTGCTCAGGGATTCCACGCGGTCAGTGTCTGGTTTAAAAAGACCGTGTGAGAGTGTTTAAACTAACAACAGGGCAACACCTGATGACGTGCATTAAGACTCCAGGAAGTAGATTTCATGACACCTGCTCAATCTGTTTGTTCTAGGTTGCTCTTGACCTGATCAACCCTCACCTGGTTTTACCCACGGTGATTCCACATCTGCACCCCGGAGCTGTGTGTGCCGTCTACCTCGCCAAGTGTGTATCTCCAGTGTTGTCCAGTGTCACCTTTCAAACCAGACCTAACACGAGGGGTTAAATGGGGTTGCATACATTGAGCTTTGAAAAAGTGCAGTGGCTTCATACTGAGAAGGAATAGTTTGACATTTTGGGAAATACGCTTTCAAAGACTGGAAACGGGGGGGAAACAGCTAGCCCGAGTTTGTCCAAAGGTAACGAAATCAGCTTACCAGCACTTCTAAAATTCTCTAATTAACATGTTATATCTCATTTATTTCATTTCAGTTTAAAAATGACAAGTTGTCAACCTCATGGTGACAACAAGATTCCAGGAAGTTGCCGCTCCCAGTCAAGAAATAGTCTGGCACAGAACCCTCAGTAAAACACAAACTAAAGGGCGGGTCCATCCGCGTTCTTTTCCGTTTTGTTTTTTTTCAAATGGAAATGCCCACTCAGCCGTTAGCAAAAAGCAGTGAGGTAGGCTACCAAAGTAAGCTAATAAATAAGGTTATGAATAATGCGAACGCTAACACTAGCTGAGTCAACGTTAGCTGTGCCAAGTTTGGAAAAAACTGAACTGGATTTTTTGAAGTGGGGCTGTATACAGTATATACACCCGTGTTCTGCCATGTAAGATTACTTTTTTTGTCAATGGAGTCTGATGGCTTTGAAGACCGCGATATAAAGCTTCCCTGTCGCGAAAGGACTGTCTGATGGCGAGGTAAAGCGTCGGAAATATTTTAAATATAGCGTCCACTTCAACTGATATTGATTTTTTTTTACGTGGCTAAAATATGTTTTCCTGCTTCTCCCGTCCACAGCCACTTTACCTCGCCGTCAGACAGCTCTTTTTTGACGGGGAACTGAAGCTGTTATATCGCTATCGTCCTCAAAGCCACCAGACTCCATTCACAAAAACAGTAATTTTACTTCGCAGAACACGGGAGTTGCTGGTCTGCCGCTGCATCGATCGGTTAGTTTGTTTGTGTTGTTGTGTGACTTTTGGATCCAAACTAGCCACACAGCAGTGCATTGCTTAGCTGCCGTACCAGTACTCCTGTCTGCTTCTCCAAACTGGGAGCATGCCGACCGCCATCGAAGTAGCATGTAGCAGCGTCATCGTGCTGAAACCTGCATCAGGTCACATGAGCAAAATATTTTAGAAGGGCTTGGGAAAATAGCATTCTGACGCTAAAACTTACATACTTTAACCAAAATTTTAAAGTTTGGTTTTGAATAAATAATGAACACCACTGGGAGGCTACAGAATGATATAAAAAACAGAAATAATGGACCCACCCTTTAAACAAGATACATGTTAATTAGTGAGCTTTTTTTTTAACCTTCAGATAGAGCCAAGCCAGCTTCATATTTACAGTACAGACATGAGAGCGGTGTCGATCTTCTCGTCTAACTCTCGGCAAGAAAGCTAAAAAAATGTCAAGCGATTACTTTTCAAAGCGGGATGTGTCTTGATTTAAATAATGTACAACATTTGGAGTACCTTGAGTGCGTAAGAATAAGAAAAACAAACATTTTTTAAGTATAGTAGTAATAAAGAGTCACGACAGTGCATTCTGACCGTCCCTCTCTGTAACACAGCATAACACAGGTCATTGACCTGCTGGAAGGGCTTCGATGTTCGGCGCTCCCGTTGCTGTGCGAACTCATCATCGAGGTTCCCATCCGAGAGTGGGTGGTGGCTCCGGCCCTCCAGAAAAATGGGAAGTACTGCGTCAGGAAAGTTCCGATCCGGGACGAAGACCAGAGGGAGGAGGAGGAGGGCAAGACGTCGGACGAGGCCGACAAAGGTGATTTAAAGTGACACGACAGATCAACGTGCTTGCGTCGATTTGTCATAAATGATATTTGTCAAGTATTTTTTTTCCATTACTGTTCTATTTCAGAAGAGATGACCGCAGAGGAACACCCGGCCTTCGGGAGTATTCCCTATATAGCCAGACCTCATCCTGAACAACTGAGCCACACAGGTCAGATAGTACATTACTAGTCCCAGTCAACAACAGTGTGTGTGTGTGTGTGTGTGTGTATAATGTTGTAAATAAATGCTCATTGTCTACTTTTCAGCATTCCTGGTCAAACTGAGGAAGTGTGTGCGGTAGCTGTTCTGCCTGCTAGGAACCTTGGACAAAAATTACTGTTTCATATCGATTAAATAATAACTGTAAATAATTTAAAAAAATAAATGGTCAAAATATTCACTGTAGTGTTTTGCATTTTTTCATGAAAAGTTTATCTTGTAAATGACAATTAAAAATCTTATAATACATTCAGTAAATTAAATTTAGTTGGTTCTGTAAATAGAGATCCATATGACCAACTGTACACTTGTGTGAATATATGCAGTAATTGCCTGCATGTAAAGAGCCATATATGTGCAAAACACAGGTTGAGGATGGGAAAACCAGGTGTATCTTCTCCATTCCTGTGATAACTTAAATGCATAACAGAAGTTTGTAATAAAGACTCACAAATTTAAATTCAAGCCTTTATTCAAAACTCAAGAGGCAGTGTTGGATCATTAATCCGGCACTTTGGCAACAATACTAAAAACAATGCCCAGTAGAATCCCAGTATGTGAAAATGCATCATATCCTGCGTTAAGGACACGTATCAGTGGCTAAACTTTGATTGAAAATGTAAACTAAATTTTTTCATTTCATTTAACATTCGTGAATAAATAAATGGTGGTCAAAAAATATCCCAGAAGTGCTTCAGTACAGTACAGTAATAAATAAATATATAAATAAAAACCAAGAACTCAGTGCAGGTTAAACACATCTTTACAACACTCTTTAGTGACTCATATGAGTCTTACTGCATGTTTCCATCAGAGTATGACGAATGGAATGATAGTCACGTAAATGGTAAACTTTGTTCTGTTGAATCGGTACCACATTTGCATTTAAAAGAGGTAAACACAAACTCGTGAGTTACACTTGTGATTCAGACCTTTTACTTCAGAGTAAAAGTGGTATTAAAGAGGAGAGACAGCGATGCACAGAACAGCTGGGTCAGAGCTGTTGAGGTGGTGGTGTGACGCTCTACTCCTCGCTAATCCAGTCCATGGAGGTGTCATATGTGGACCTGCAGGAAAACTTGTTCTCTAACAAACAGGGAGGATAGAAAAATGTAGTTTAGTGCAACTTGAGACAAGAAATATCTTCACGATCAACGTGCATCACATAAACACACAATCCAGTAAATAAATAGTAAATAAGTAAGTTTAACAAATGTTATCATTTTAGGTATTTCTTATCATGCTAATGTATGTTCAATTGTTAATGTTTCTGTTAAGTTTGGTCTTAAAGGGTAACTTTGGTATTTTTCAACCTGGACCCTATTTTCCCATGTTTTTGTGTCAGGGCCGGCATAGGCCATCTATGCAGTCGTCTAGGGCGCCACCTTCTGGGGGATGCTGGACACCCTCTAAAAAAAAAAAAAAAAAATCCCGGTGTGCGCCCTTCCTCATTTTCTGCATTGAGGTAACAAATGAACAAATAAAGAAATACACTTTGCACCCCTGTAACTCTCTTTCTCACATTCTTTAATTTGCCCGGCCGCATCCATTTGTTAATAAAAGTGTAAATTGTAGTGAAACTGACTTAACACTTTTAAGCCAACAATATCAGGGACCAATTGTTTATTTATGTATTTAATGTTTGTCTTAAAACCACTGTGATGTCTGATGTGTAATGCGGTTTACGAGGCAAGGGTTGGGGTTCTGGGGGGGTTTGAATGACTATGCTTATGGCGCATTAACGCAACTTGCAATTTTTTACGTTGTAGCGCGTAGTTTTAAAGATAGAGGGAAGATGCGGGTGGCTAAATAACGCTCCAAACTTACATAACATTTTGGCGAGGAAAAACTGTCTTGGCCATTATCTTTAGGGGCCCTTGACCTCTGACCTCAAGATATGTGATTGAAACTGTGTTCTATGGGTACCCACGAGTCTCCCCTTTACAGACATGCCCACTTTATGATAATCGCATGCAGTTTGGGGCAAGTCATAGTCAAGACAGCACACTGACACACTGACAGCTGTTGTTGCCTGTTGGGCTGCAGTTCACCATGTTATGATTTGAGCATATTTTTTATGCTAAATGCAGTACCTGTGGGGGTTTCTGGACAATATTTGTCATTGTTTTGTGTTGGTAATTGATTTCCAAAAATAAATACATACATATATTTGCATAAAGCAGCATATTTGCCCACTCCCATGTTGATAAGAGTATTACATACTTGACAAATCTCCCTTTAAGGTACATTTTGAACAGAGAAAAAATGGGTGATTAATTTGCGATTAATCACGATTAACTATTTTAATCCATTGACAGCCCTAATGTTAACCTTTTCTAGATCACTAGCTACATTCTAGCCACTTGCCTTCATCACATGAATAACTGCAATACGTCGTCACTGATCAAATTAAACAAGTGAGCTGTTTTTAATCGCCAGCAGCAACTTGGGCATCAGTGTGTTACCGCTCCGTGTATTGCCATGTAGTGAATCTAAACTCTGACACTCTATGCCTCCATTTCAATCTTAAAGAGGACCTATAATGCTTTTGTGCTTTTTCCCTTTCCTTTAGTGTGTTATATAGTTTTCTGTGCATGTAAAAGGTCTGCAAAGTTACAAAGCCCAAAGTCCACACCAAAGGAAACAGAAACACTGCTCCTGAACTGCCTGAAGCGCCTTGCTTGAAGTCCCGCCTTTTGTTCCATAATGTGGTGATGTTACCAAGTAACACGTTTGTATAATATGCAAGCATATTTGCCCACTCCAATGTTGTTAAGAGTATTAAATACTTGACAAATCTCCCTTCAAGGTACATTTTGAACAGATAAAGAATGTTTGATTCTTTTGTCATTAGCCTCTGAAGACAGCCTCTACAGTAGGTGGGTAAGAAGTACTTGTTAATCTGCGATAATTTCTATTTTTAAATTACAATACTTTTGGGAAACACGTCTTAAGCTTAAGAAAGATGGATTTTACAATCATTTATGCTTTTGGGAAACGTGATACCTACTGGGAACCTCCTCGGCACAGCAGCAGAAGGAATGCTGTGCCTGGATTTTCGTCTCTGCCGTCTTCCTGCGGGAGGCTGCAGCCCTGGGTGGGGTGACCTCCAAACTCAGTGTGGAGGTGAATGGGTGAGGAAAGGCAGGGTTTGGGGTCTGCGCAGAAGAGCCTCTGGAGGGAGAAGAGGAGCCCTGGCCCCGATCTAACCCGGCGCCACGGTTACAGAGGGCACAGGAGACGGGGGAGGCTGAAGGCCCGCGGGGAATACGAGTGTGGTCTCGGTCCTCGTACTGCCGCTGGGCGCCGCTGTGGTGTTCCGAACGCTCTCGCTGCCACACGAAGTGAGAGGACACGATGGCCATCACCTGGAGGACAGAGATACAGCTCCATCAGAAGAAAAAAAACAACAGAGATGGAAAATTGCACTGTGCAGCAAAAACAAGACCCTTAAAAGATTCCCAAAGAATCAACATTTATCATTCTCCCCGGGTAATTCTACTCGTGTGTACCTCTTCGCAGCAGCGCCTGCTGACGGCAGCTCTGTACTCGACACGAGCCCACAGCTTGTCTCGCTGCTTGAGGAAGCGGGGAAACTGCTTCCTCCAGTTCTTGCCCAGGGCCCACGGAAATATCTCGTACTTACTCTCCTCCTCATCCTCCTCCATGGTGTTGGCAAGATAACTATGAGCACATGAGCTAAATTTAGGGTTACAGTTTGTCCAGCAGTGGCACACAATGTTTCACTTTTTATGAGAATAACAAGATACAAAAGCTTTGAAACTTACAGTGCAATGAAAAAATTCTTCCTGGTGTATTCAGCAATAGTGAAGCACGCCCTTTTGAAGTACACAAAGGTCATGGCTAGAAGGTACTGATGAATTAGGGAGAAACGTTGGAGTCAGTTAATTGTAAGCATCTTGAAGCTTCAAGAGCGATTTTGCCACCAAGTCATTTACTTAACCCCTTAAAACTGTCTTCTGTCTTTCAGAGGTTTTTGCGGGCTGAGTTTTCAAGCTAGAGTGAAGATGGCTAAATAACGCTACGAAGTTGCGCTAAATTTTGGCGAGGAAAAACTGGCATTGCAATTTTCAAAGGGGTCCCTTGACCTTTGACCTCAAGATATGTGACTGAAAATGTGTTCTATGGGTTCCCACGAGTCGCCTCTTTACAGACATGCCCACTTTATGATAATCACATGCAGTTCGGGGCAAAAAGCAGTAGCAGAAAGCAGTATACATGTGTTATTTTCACCTATTCTAAAATGGTGTATTTGAATATTTCTGCATACTGGGATTTATTACATAAATTGGGTATCACTGTAAAGCTGAGACTCTTGTGGATCCAATGAGCTCAATTGTATTTTTATGTATGTGTGATGATGTTAGTCCCCATAGTAGCCATTTCATTGTAGTGAGACCGTGTTTTGAAATTTGACATCATTGTATATAATGACCTGTGGTGACCTCTAGGATAATCACAGCCTCATGAAACTTTACAGACACAAACTAGAGACCTAGAGCATCAGAGGATGGATGGCTTTCCTAGCTAGATTGACAGTAAGGGGGTTTCTGAGCAGTTTCCAGAACAGAAGCGCTCGCCATCTAATTACTAAAAAATGCAATTGTTGCAGAAATCTCAAAATGTCAAAAAGGGTTATTGATTGCTTTTATCAATTCGAGTTGTAAAAGTGGTTATGTTTAGCACCAAATCTGTGTAACAAATTGTATCAACCCCAAAATTGCTGCAACAACTTATGAGACATAATAGAGCATGGGGGAATGACCATCATATACTTCTATCAACATGTTCTGCACTCTTATACACTTTCACAATTCATTTTAATTGATTAATTAATTTATTAATTATTTTTTATTTCTTATTAATGACTAGAACAACTTGACACACATCTCAAATTAATCTTCAGGTTCCCTTCTTGCAGATGATGTACACCACTTCTATGTGACATACACTGTTGTTGTATGGGGTTACCAACTTACCTTGTCAGTCATTTTACAGCAACAGTCCATCCACAGAAAGTCATGGATCACGTCATCATCTGCAAACCAAACATAATTATTTAATATCAAATGTCAAACATTCTTCATTCCTTCATGTTTAAAAGTAAGATTATTCATTTACCAAAAAGTCTGAAGAACGACGCCATTTCCTGCCGCTGGATGACAATAGTTGGGGACATGGTCACTTTGGCACCATAGATCTCATTCGTACGCTGGCTAGGCTGGCTCTTCCCTGGTGGGCCCTGGTCTTGGCCGTTGGTTCTTTTGAGCAGGAGAGCTCTTCTGATTTGGAGGGAGTGTGAGCTGCTGGGTTTGACTCCTCCAACAGGTACTGAGGGAGTAAAATTAGCCTGGCACCAACTGCGTGTGTGCTTCATCATGCTTCACTTTAGATCATCTGTAGTGGAGAGTGATGGTGTGTTCTGTGAGGAAATGGAGGAGAGGTTGAAAAATGAACATTAAATGCTTAGCAGCAAACCCAAAATAAAGGTTCCTACCTATTGCTTGATCAATATACACAAAGCTATGGCAAGCCCTTTTAATATTTAATAGCTAAACTTGACTAATTTTTGGATTTGCTAACTTGGATAGTTCGGTAACGATGGAAAGATATTCACAGATTCAAACTTCCCGGATCAATAACTCATCAGTGAAACATTGTTAAAACACAAACGACGTCTCTTTCTAACCGTAGTAAGGTAGACAACAAGCTACAACCTCATTTTAATCACAACGAGCCGTCCTCCGAGCTGGACACATAAAATCGGTCTCTGTGCAGCAACCTGTGAGACGAGTGGTCAGGGACCACTGTGGTGAAGATCGTTATAAAAATGCCACGAAATAGAAACAGCTCATCTTCAAGGAATTTGTGGCAAACGAGAGCTCTTTTAGCTAGGGAGTTGTGGTAGAAATTGACAGCGTATTGTAGATTTATTGTTTCCAGACACACCTTATAAACCCATACGGCTGCAGTGCAGCGCCATAGTATGTTAGAATAGCTTCTGCCTCCCTCTTGCCGTTGCTTCTGATGTAATTACAGATATCTGCGACGTCATTTCGCCTAGTCAAAACTCCAATTCTAGATATCTGTAATTACATTTTGACTATCCCTAACACCAGTTTGAGATATCTACGTCATTCTGACTAGTCACAATTTAATTTTAGATATCTAAAAAGGACAATGTAGATATCTTCAATTGAGGGGAATTAAACACTGCGGATGTTCTACCAATCTGTGGTCACCAGCGTCCTTTTCTACGCTGTGGTGTGCTGGGGGGGCAGCACAACTAAGAGGGACACATCGAAGCTGGACAAGCTGATCAGGCAGGCCGGCTCTGTGGTCGGCATGGAGCTCGACTCTCTGGTGACGGTGGCAGAGGAAAAAACACTCAACAGACTGCTGGCCATAATGGACAACGCCAGCCATCCTCTGCAGGCCGTCATCACCAAACAGAGGAGCTTGTTCAGCGGCAGGCTCCACAGACAGACTCAGGGAATCCTTTGTCCCCCGAGCCATCAAACTGTACAACACCTCTCTAAGGAGGGGGGGGACAAAGGAGGACGGTCTGCAGGACAGATAATAATGCATACAGTGCACTTTCATAGACTAAGCTACTGGAGTTACCCTGCACTATACTCAGTTTAAACAGTCTCTTCAGCACTATATTCACTTTTTTAATAGTCGTGTATCACAGCTGTTACCCTGCACTATATTCAGTTTTAACAGGTTTCTTCATCTCCTTGTATTTTTATATCTGGTATATTTTTTTGTTCTTTGTACTTTGCACTACTAACTTTTTTACTGCCTTTTTACTAACATGTTTTGCACTATGGAACTGTGAAGCTGGAAACTTGAATTTCCCTCGGGATTAATAAAGTTACTATCTATCTATCTATCTACATCTTTAACTGGAATTATGACTAGTCAGAATTAAATTGTAGATATCTAAAAACTGGAATTACGACAAGTCAGAATTCAGTTGCGGATATCCGCAATGTGATTTACGGATATCCGTCATGACAAACCCCATACACATGAATGGCAGAAGTAGTTTGAATTGAGTCAAAATTTAATTAGGGATCTATCTTGAATTAGAGTTTGGACTAGGGCAAAATGACGTTGCATATATCTCTAATGAACATCCTGTCAAGCTATTAAATGTTAAAACGGGCTTGCCATACAACATCATTAGGTAAGTTTAACCTATAGTGCCTGATTTTCACCCAATTCATCTCAATGACAACCAGACACTCAGCTTGATGGCTTTCCTAGCTAGATTGACAATAAGGGGGTTTCTGAGCAGTTTCCAGAACAGAAGCGCTCGCCATCTAATTGCCAAAAAATGCAATTGTTGCCGAAATCTCCAAATGTCAAAAGGGGTTATTGATCATTTTTATCAATTCCCGAGTGGTAAAAATTGTTAAATTTAGCACCAAATCTGTGTAACAAATTGTATCAACCCCAAAATTGCTGCAACAACTTATGAGACATAATAGAGCATGGGAATGACCATCATATACCTCTATCACCATGTTCTGCGCTCTTATACACTTTCACATTTATTTTAATTGATTCATTCATTTATTCATTATTTTTTATTTCTTATTAATGACTAGAACAACTTGACACACATCTCAAATTAATCGTCAGGTTCCCTGCTTGCAGATGATGTACACCACTTCTATGTGACGTACACTGTTGTTGTATGGGGTTACCAACTTACCTTGTCGGTCAGCTAGCTAGCTGCCAGACACCTAGCACAATAGCTGTCAGCCAGCCAGCTAGCTTGTATGAAGCTAACTTTAATGTTATTTCGTTGTGTGCAACGTTATTTCCGAACTAGCTCTGGTTTACAAACAAACACACAAACAAGTCTTAAAGTTAATTTATACTATCAACGTCAATCAACACCTCCTGCGGTTCTCCCTGTTAGCTTCAGTGAGTGGAGCAGAGAGTTGAGCATTTAGCATTTAGCTAGCCAAGTAAACTTACCTTGAACACCGATGAGTAGTGGAGATGTTTCAGTGTTGCTAATGCTGCCTGTTATCAGTGACACAACGGGACAGAAGCTAATAGCGCTAATAATGTCCTTGAGAACAGGAGAGAATGATGCTAACACTTAGCTACACCTTTTAAAACAGCTAAAACTGAGGATAAAGTAGTCATCACGAGACGCTAGTTTGGGAACGCGCTTCAGGATCCGCGCCAATCGCGGCGCAGTACACCTGCACGCGGGGACGCGAAGACCAATCGCTCCGCCCCTTTTCTTCTTCTTCTTCTTCTTCTTCTTCTCTCGGTTAACCCATGGATGTATTGGGTTAACCTCTTTTCTTCTTAACTTAAAACTACCTAACGTCACCATTCGGCAAACCTTTACTAAAGAGTTATATCCGTTCTCTTCAAACAGAAATTCAATTCTAAAATTTTTCTCTAAAAAAGATGCTGAGAGTCTAAGATTGAAATTCTTCAAATTTCCTATTGCACCAAAAGTGAAGGAGATTCACTTTAAGGCTCTCAATGCAACATACCCCTGTGCTGAATTCTTAAGAAATTAATATCAATAATTGCTTGTTCTGTGATGAACACATTGAAAGTACAGAACATTTATTTTATGAATGTATATTTGCTAATGCTTTCTGGGATGATTTGCATTATTGGTTGTCCACTAAATTTGTACATTTTTCTAATCTAACAAAGGAAAATGTTATATTTGGTACAATTGTGAAAGATCCCGTACATGACCTGGCAATCAATTCCATAATCATTCTTGGAAAGTTTTTTATACATAAAAATACATTCCTGAAATCACGACCAAATTTCTATGTTTTTCATAAGGAGCTTTGTCTTTACTTTTCATCTCTGAAACATATGAAGAAAAAGAATGCTTGGAAGCTTTCAATGTTATTTGAGGACTTTAACCTTACAGAGAACCCATAGCACTATTAGCATTATTCACACATTCCCTTACTTTTGTTTTTGTTTGTATTTTTTTTGTTTTGTTTTGTTGTTTTTTGTTTTTCTCTCTCTTCATCCACACTCTTATGCACTGTACGCCAATTTCCAGGCTTGTCTGTTCCCTTGTAGTTGTGGACTGTTCTGTACGATGCCATATTGTAATGTAAATTCTCAATAAAAAAACAAAAAAACAAACTCTTTTCTTCTTCTTCAATTTCGAAAGTTCAATACATAAACATGCTCAGATTTTTCCTTCTTCTTCTTCTTCTTCTTCTTCTTCTTCTTCTTCTTCTTCTTCTTCTTCTTCTTCTCTCGGTTAACCTCTTTTCTTCTTCTTCATCTTGTTCTTCTTCAATTTCGAAAGTTCAATACATAAACATGTTCAGATTTTTCATTACAAAAAATTCAGCAAATATATTTTACATTGTAAAAATAATAATAATAATAATAATAATAATAATAAATAAAATACATAAATTATACAACAAATAAAATGTAAGGAAAGGAAGAGATGAATATAAACAAAAAAGAAAGTAAAAAAAAACAAAAAAAACAATCGGGGTCTGTTAAACAATTGGAATAAATTTGAAATGTCTAAACAATCTAATGGCCAATAAGCCAATTTAGAATTTTTGAGTTTGAATTTTTCTATCATAGTCAAACATGTTTTAAAATCTGTATCTTTAAAAATATAAAAGGAGTGTATTCTTTTAAGCCATATTATTTTATGTATATAATATTTTTGCTAAGATTTTAATCAAATAAATTGTGTCTTCTCCTTCTTCTTTGTCAGGTTATGGTGAAACTCCCTCCCTCCAGTCTGTAGCTGCTGTATCAGGCTGCAGCCCCTGAATTGGGACATGGCTTCAAAATATTAAACGTGTAGAAATACAAATTTAGATAAAGCAGATTCAGATAAAGGTAAAACTAATAGAATTAATTAATATATTTGTGCAAAAGAAACTCCTTTTTTTCCAAATCATTATTGAAAACGCAGTCTTTCTCTTTCCTCAATCTACTCCACTGGTTCCCAACCTGGGGGTCCTGACCCCTATCGTCAAAGCTTCACAGGGGGTCGCGAGGCCTTCTTGATTTTAAGGGGTGTAAGACAACTTTTCAAAAATATATACAGTTGGCCTATATCTCGGCATTTCATTCATTTCTGTGAAGAAAACTAAATGGAATTGCTATTTTTAAAGTTTGGGTCATTAGGATTAGAATAAGGGCACGGTGAAGACCTGAACATGAGTTGTATTCACAGAGGCAGCCTCGTCCTGCATTAGAAAAGCACGCAGTTAAAACAACCAAAGAGCTAATAGAACAATGGCCAAGCGTCAGGGAGAAGAAAACCCTGAATTTGTCAAAAAAAGAAGACTATTAAGCATGTATGATTGTTAAAAATAAAAAAATTACATAATACAGACAACATTTTTTATCAAAAGTTCCTCAAAATAACAGGAAGACTCATCTCTGATGCAATATTCACAGGAAATAATCTGCTCAAAATGTATCCAAATCTCTTGTTTTACACAAACTTCCTGCCGTTATTGCTTCACAATTTGGATTAATTGTACAGTTTATCATTTGTTCTGTACTGTTATTGTTATGCACTGAATATGATATGAAATATCCATAAAATATGTCACTTAGTCAGGGGTCATCAGTTTACTCAATGATAGAAAAGGGGTCCCTTAAGGAAAAAGGTTGGGAACCACTGATCTAGTCTAATGGTGGTTATCTTATAGCCTGCTGGTAAAACTACATATCAGAATTTTAATAATTCAATTTAGTTTGACTTTAAACACTATTGTGTCATTCACAATAAATAAATAAATTAATAAATGGGTGTATTTAGCACCTGGTTGGATTAATTTATTATTTCATATTTCTTATTTATTTCATATTTCAGTAAAGCCTAAGGCTATAGTATTGCATAGAAGAATGAGACAGAAAATATGAGATAAATGCAAAACAATTACAGTACTTTAAATGAGTGTAGCACAAGAACATGTTGAGGTAAATGGGTTACGCAGGACATGGATGGGGGTACAACTGTAAGTTTCCTCTACACAGACAGAAAACTGATTGTAATTCTTCTTTCCGTGGTCATGCTGTGATCTGACGATGTGTGAGGCAAGAAGTCAAGGGCAAATAGTGATTTGAGTGCTAAGCATCTTCCATACTAAAGAGATTCAGTTTGTACTAATTTATACAATATTTATGACAGGGCAGATACATGCACATGTAACCAGAAATAGGTCCAGAATCACCAAATGAGAGGAAATGTTTTCACAAATTAATCAATTTTGGTAATAAACTCGGAAAAAAGGTTTGGAAATTTGTGTTTGGTAGATTATTTCTCTGTTGTTACAATACTAATGGGCATTGTATTTTACATTGCTGGAAAGCCCATTTATTTACCTTCACAATGATGTCCAACAGAGAAATAATCGACCAAACACAAATTTCCAAACTTTTTTTCAAGTTTATGTACCCAAAATCAATTGTAACAAGTTATGTGCAAAAATGACAAATTATGTCTTTGTGAAAAAGCCTTTATCACATCATGGTTAAGTTTGATGTCACGCTAATCTAAACTAGGGATGCACGATCCAACTTTTTCAGTCACGATACCGATAGCGATACCTGGGCTGTGGGTATCGGCCGATACTGAGTACCGATCCGATACCATGTGTTTAATAAATGAGCTGTATGCCTCACTGTGTGGAAGTGACTGGGATCATTCTTTTATGCGTAAGGCAACACCAGGCTTGACTTAAACATTGCTTTCCTAACTTTGTAAAACAAAATTGTAACAACTAAATACATAGATATAAATTTTGTGAATTGTTATTTATTATTAAAATAAATCGTACATCAGCAACTTCTTAAAAACATCTTCAAAACTAACAGGAATTACAATTCCAGTATATAATGTATATTGTATATAAACATAGAATTGAATTATTAGATCGGCCCCATTATCATTGATATTTGCTCCAGCTATTTGAGTCAGTATCGGCCCGATATCCAATCCGGTATCGGTATTGGTGCATCCCTGATCTAAACCATAGAGTTTAGCCTTCTAAATATATTCATCTTATTGATTTTATTTTTTGTCCTGTTCATGTGAATGTATTTGTGTTATTTTCTTGACAGGATTAAAAAGAAAGTGTCTACTACAGAGAGGCAGAGGTAGTTCAAGTTATTTTAAAGCTTGCCTCGCTGATCCAGTGAACTGATGCTGGATATAGAAGTTAAAAGAAGATTAGCAAATCACCAAAATAACTTACTGTACAACTGCGTGACAAAGGTATTTAAGTCTGTTTTTGGACATTATGTCAAATGGAAACATTATTCATGTTTACTAAAACATCAGTGATATTATTTTTCTATATCATATCACTTTTGATAGAATAGAACTATAAGTACCTGTTATGTGCATATAGCTGCAACTGCAAATAATGCAACTGAAAAGAAACACTTTCTCCTTTTTTAAATCAAGTTGACTTTTTTTTTTTTGCGATGGAAATGGCCCTAGGGCTAAATAGAGAGATATTGTTTTGCAGGCTATAAAAAGCCACCTGAGGCGAGCAGCTCTCATTACGTAAATGAGCTTATAGTCTTACAAGTAGGTGAGTTTTATATGCTTTAACGTGACATATGTTCGTGCTGAGGAGTTCACTGAAAGCCTCACTAATCCTCTCAGCT
Organism: Adelosebastes latens; assembly: GCA_916700685.1. Taxonomy (NCBI): domain Eukaryota; kingdom Metazoa; phylum Chordata; class Actinopteri; order Perciformes; family Sebastidae; genus Adelosebastes; species Adelosebastes latens. The sequence continues at coordinate 103,933 of CAKAKR010018475.1, forward strand.
GCTTGTCCTTAGCAAGGTAGAGAAGGGTGTGTTTCAGAGCACGCTACAAGGACGTTTTTTATGAACATGAGCATCGATCTGTGGATTTATTTCGCCTATCTATGACAGGTGGGAGAGATTTGTAAAATGGATGGATCAGTGTTTTGTTTTGGTAGCATCCTTGTGGAGAGGGACCTTATCAGACTCGACAACCTCAGCTATCTGAAAATGACAGATACAGCAGGTGGCTAAGGACCTTGGCTATTCTTTGCATCGTTCACTGCACTGTTGTGTTAGCATCTCAAGGAGGACACAAAAATCAGCTTGTATTTGAAAGCATCCGAAATGGGCTGCTCACCATCCAAGGGTAACCATTTTGGGACTCTGGGTCCCATGAGGAAGGGGAGAATGCTTCCCCCTGCACCTCCAGAAAGCCCCAGAGATCCCCATGAAGATGGAGAGAATCGTAATTCAACTGGTTCAACAGATGGGGATACAAAGGAGAGGAAGGCCGCCACACAAACCCAGGTATTACAGAAAGAGATTCATATGACACCACAGAAAAAGAGATCTGTGACTGAGCTCGTCCCTGACGCAGTAAACGTGGATAAACCGGGGAGTCAAGGAATGGACAACAACACAGTTTCACAGAGAAAAGACAAAAATGTTGACAAGCAGGATGTGACAGAAAAAAAGCCTGGCAGAAAACAAAAGAAAAATACCAGAGGTATTAAGGGGCTAAAAAAGAAAGACAAGGACAAAGACAAACCACCAGAACAGAAAGTGGACTTCCCTGAACCGTTGGTAAAAGCTCACCAAGCTGCTTATGCCTTTCTGAATCCCAGCATAAACAAATACGACGTTTTACTAGGACTTTTGGAACAAGCAACCCAAACACAGGTTTCTGTGCAGACTATGGTGGCTTTTATGGCTCTACGCTACGAGGAAATAATTCAGGGACTGGAGGAGATGGCAGACGAGGGAGAGAAAGTTTTAAAAGAAAATGGAGAACATCTTGCATGGCCAAGTCAAATGAAAAACCTCTCATCTTCTCCACCTTTGAAGTCTGGCTCTGCTAATATTGAGCCCCCACCGGATTTGTTGCAGCAGCTGCTTCAGTACACCACACAGAGAATGCGAAATGTGAGCCAGACTGTTGCCGGAATTGGGGAGGCTGCTTTGGAGGAGGCAGTGGAGTACTTTGCCTCTGTCTCAGAGCTTTTAGAGGAGAAACTGAAAGTCAAACGTGCAGCAGAGAGTAGGCTAATGCAACTCCTGTCTCGCATCGAAATGGCCTCTCTGCGCAAGCCTGGGCCAGAGGATTCTGCTCTCTTTAGTGAGGACAGTGGTATTGGGGCTGAGAATGAATCCCTTGCTGGATCTGAAAGACGCCATAGACGAGGTAGTGGTGCATCCACTGGTACTAATAGAACTACTCCTGTCAGTCCTATGGGACACACATCCACGAACATTAGGCAAGGAATATCAAGGCGAAAGCTTGCAAGTCAAATAAGTCCAAGTGTTTCCCTCAGCTCACTCAACTCATTAGGCTCTATATGTACCATAATGGCTAATTACCACAGAGACTCATTGCTCGGATCAGTCTCCTTAGATGATGGGGAGGAAGATGACAATGATGATGATGATGAGATGGATAGAGGCATGGGAGATGTAGGGTTTCGAAAGCGATCAAATTCTTCACCTGTAGACCGCAAACACCCACGTCGCCTACCCCCAAAGCGCATAGAGAATCCTCAAAATGTTGAAATGACTCTCAAAATGAAAAATGCTATAAGTGGTAGGATACAGTTTGTCCCATCACAGAGCGCTAGTGCCAAAACAAAGGCAGTTGGCAGCCCAAAAACCAGTAGACGCCAGTGGATGGAGGAGGAGGAACAATCGCCGAGGAGGCCTCAAACAACAGCACCTGTTCGGAAGGCAGTGGTAAAAAAGACACCAGGGGTGGCTAGAGATCGACGTTCCCAGTCAGCAGAATCCCTGCGGAGCAAAGGTGAAGATCCTACTCTGCTTGAACTAGAAAGGACCCAGAAGGATTTGAACCAGCGGTTGCAGAGGATGAGTAAAAACAAGACAGGTGGAAACATGAAGACCGCTCCATCAAAACAAAATCAAGGAACGTCACCAGCACAATCTCCAGCAATAAATCGCAAAAATCCCCCATTACAGAAGAACGGCAATCCCCAACAACTTGATGACCAAGCAGGCCTTACAAGGCGCAACAGTAAAAAACAGGAGGTAGCCAGTGATGTGGAAGATGATAAACTGAAGGACAAGAAAACATCCAAGGGTCCTATAAAAGCCACCCCACCCCCTAGCCCTCCTTCATCACCACGACCATGTTCAGGCCTTTACAGAGGCAGGAACTCAGTCAAAAGACTGATTGATACCTTCAGTCAAGGAATAGAGGATCTAGAAGGTCCTAAAGTTCTGGGGCCTCTCAAAGGAGTACGGAAGTGTGGCGTTCCTGTGTTACCAGGTTTAGGGAATGTAGAAGCCGTGCTTAGTATGGGGATAACAAGCTGTAGACCTGACACCACTTCCTCTGAGAAAACCAATGATTTAGATCTGGATAGTCTTCCTCCGCCTCCGCTAGAGGTTTTAATGGATAATTCCTTTGAAAGTGCCCAGAGTCTTTCAACTGGTGTAGCAGATGAAGGGGCTACAAAAGTTGGAAAGTCGCCTGTATTAAAAAGGGCTACCGTATCACAACGACTGAGAGCCTCAGTTCAGTCAGTGCTGCCAAGTAAAGGAGGCCTGCCACAAGCTTCCAAGGTTATTTCCTTTGCTAGAGCGGATCAACAAGACACATCTGCTCCGTCAAAGGTCAGTCTGCCAGATATCCAACAAGAGGCAGACCCAAGAAAGGAAAAGGACTCCTTGTACCAGCAAGACAGAAAGACCATACACCTACGACACTCTTCAGACTCGCAGACATCGTCAACAAGTTATGTAGCTGCAAATCCATCTGCCAGTCAAGAAGAATTAGCTGACGGACAAAATGGTGGCAATCTTTCAGTGCCTGGATCTAACACTACAATGTCTACAGTGCCTCCTTCTTCAGCGGCCAGGAGCCAACCACCTGCCACGCCACCCATGAATAGGGGGCGAATGTTACCCTCCACACCTTCTACACCAAGCAGTCAACATCGAAGACTTCCCAGTCCCCATAACTTCAAAAGGCAACCTACTCCACCCTCAGCTAGCCCCCCTGTTATCAGGAAACTCCCCTCACCACCAGCAGTTCAGGGGAGACTCCCCAGCCCACCTGTCGCCAAGCAGAATATTTTGAACTCAAATTCACCCTCCTCCTATCCTTTCAAAGCACCGTCTCCACCAGCCTCGCCAAAAGTACAAAGATGGTCAAGAGAGAACAGCAGTGAGGACTTATCTAGTGCTCGGATGACCAGTAATGCACGTTCAGTGTTCTGCCGTGCGTCCCCATCTCTGTTTGAGGCCCAGCCTTGTCAAGTTCCTCGACCCCCTCAAGCATGGGCTGCTACCGGGGTCTCTTTTCTCTCACGTACTTGGGGGAGTCGTGGGAGGTTTCCTGTATCTGTTCAAGGACCTCGGCCCTTCGTCCGACGTAGCCAATCAGACCGAAGGCCAAGTCTAAATCTGCCACCGAGATCGCCAGGCATCTCAGTGGCTGAGACTTGTGGGAGTGAGCCAGCAATATACCCACAGGGGTGAGTACCATGTTTCTATGTTACGCATCCTAAATTCTTAAATATGGCTTTTCATTCAATCTTTTGTAATGGTTTATTTTACAGGTACCTTCATTTCCTGTAAATTCTATTAATTTGCTGGTATGAGATGGTTAATTCTTTGGAAATGTCCCACAACGGGCAATGTAATTTGGTACTAATTATAAGGCAAATGGAGAATGTCGTTAGTTTAGTTGATATGTACTCACTCATTGAGTTTTTCTGAAAGAACCAGGAAAACTATAGCAGTTATATTGAAAATAGAAAACAGTATGTAGGTGGAGTTTATAAGAAGCTAGAGCTATAAGAAGTTAATATGCAAAAAATCATAATAACTGAGATTCTTAACAATTCTTTAACTGACAAAGATCCACTTGAAAAATGTTCATTTTTAAGTTTATGCTTCACAATTGTTTAATTATATGTTGAGCTGTGATTTTCAACCACTACGTTTTAGTTTTGGTTGTCAAACTGCATATTTGTACATTAGTTGTTGTTTTTTTGTCCATGAGTGATTAGCTACCAACTGTACCACCTGACCATTTCCCCCATACCCCATACTACCAAATTACACAACTCTTTCCAGGACATATCCAGCTCCTATCTAGGAAATTACTTGGACAATTTCCTGAAATTTAGTAGGAAAGTTAGGGACCCATAAAATAAACCGTCACTAGCTCATCGTTACATTGATGATTTCTCTCAAAAATGGCTGACGCAGACAGTTTAGTTCTTTATATATATATATATATATATATATATATATATATTTATATATTTATATATATATATATTTGAAGAATTACCAAGTCAGACATATTTCTTTCTTATTAAACATCACTATCAACCCTACTGCAATTAGCTTTGAAGGTGAAGGAAAATAGTGCAAAGCCATAATATCATGCCAGGAATCCATCTACTGTATGTACACAAATTAATAACATGACTATGTGTACTGAGACATGACTGTGTCTGAGATAAGAAAAATGAAGTTGCCTCAAATACATTATCTTGTTTAAGTATCTAACTGATTTGACAAAGCTGTTATACCACATTATTATATTATCATTCAATGAGAGATAAAAGAGAATATTTCAATTATGGAGACATAAGATAGAGAGTATCACATACAGTATAAAAGATTATAAAGCCAGTCTTTTTAATCTCTCTTCTCTCCACTATGTATTTATCTTGCCGTTTCTGTATTGAATACTGCATTCATTTCAAATGTTGAATATATCCAGGGTTATTTGTCACAATAGTCTGCAGTAAAACTCCAAAAATCTTAAAAGTGAATGTGTTCATTTTAGGGGGTTTTGCACCTATGTGGTTGTACGTGATTACTTCCAGAGTAACTCAGTGAACCTAAGTCACTTGACAAGCTAATCTCAGTCATGCACACTTCCTGTTTATAATTGACACACACCCTCCTGGCCCACTTCCCTAATTGTTATTGACAACATTCTCAATTCATTCTTATAGGCTGGGCGATGAACCAACCAGAGACGAAGAATTATGGGAGAGCCAATCAAACCTCAGGGCTACACTACGCTCTGCATCACACCCGGACCTGTGTGTTGTTGGACAGTCCTTGCACAGAGACTAAAGGGGCCAGTGGGATTATGGATTAGCAGGCTTTACCAAGGATTTCAGAAGACGGTGTTCATGCCACTGCGAAGAGAGGAAGAGCTAATTCTATCCACACAATGTTTGTGGTAAAAGGGTGTGCATCTTGCATGCATACTGCAAGTCTGCGCATAAGCTTTTGAATTTGTTTGTGAATAATATGTATTTTTAAGAGAGAAAAACATATTATACACAATTTCATGTTTACAATATATGGAACTCGTTACCTGGCTTCATAACAAGATTACAGATGCAGGTGTTTAACAAGGTTGCATACTGTACTTTCAGTTCATTCAGTTCAGAGGCTACATCTTCAAAATTCAAATACTATGTAGCGTCTAGGTGGCTCAGTGGTCTCAAGATGTGTTTCTCAATTTTTTATAGATTTAAAAAAGAAATAAAAAGTCCACAAATATTAAAACGTGTTGATAAATAATGGAGTAATATAGCTCCATTACTGACAAATTAGCCATACCATTGAATGAACTGAAAGTATACTTGATCACATCAGTGCCATGAACCATTCCAGGATTTGAATCTTATTATAAGTATTTCTTTGGTATATGGAATTTATTAATCCAAGCAATAATGTCATCATTAATAATGAAATATCGTATGATTGTTTTCAGTCTTTCAGTGAGACGTCATTTCACTCTGTTGTCAAATGCTGTAAGCTAAAAATAAGACCACCCTCAACCAATATTTACAAGAAGTTTTTTTTTAAATCAATTGTTATTTTTCTGTTTCATGTTACATTTTTACAGTTTGTTTATTAATAAAAAAAGAAAATCATACAATCATTCATACCTTTGCACAACCACTAAGGGTGTCCTTTATTAATAAATTCACTGTCTTTTGTCTGTTTTAACATGCCCCATTGGATAATTTTTGTAACTTCGTAATGGTGTGCCATCTTGGCCAGGTCTCCCTCGAAAAAGAGATTTTAATCTCAAGGGACCTCCTGGTTAAATAAAGGTTAAAAATAAATCAATAAAAATGTAAATTAAATGTTTTAACCTGTTTCCATTTCGCCCCCTTTTTTTAGAGGGCTAGGGGTGGGGTACACATAGTGTAGAAGTGGTGTACATCATCTGAAACCTGGGAACCTAAAGATTAATTTGAGATGCAGCATAACATGAATTTATTAATTATTAATTAAAATAAATGTTGAGAGTGCATAAGGGTTTAAAAGATTATGCTAGAAGTATATGATGGCCATATGATGACCATTCCCACTACTCATAAGTTGTTGCAGCAATTTTTGGGTTGATACTATTTGTTTCACTGATTTGGTGCTAAATTTAACAATTTTTTACCACTCAAGAATTGATAGAAATAATCAATAATCCCACCAAAATACCACATTGAGACACCAAGACCTTGAGGAAAAAATAGCCATAGAAAAAGCCATGCTGTGATTTGGTATGTGATTTGGTATTAATAATTTTATAAATTCTAATTAGGAGATTTGCCTGTAGATGATTTGCTCATATTGCAGTACATGCTAGCCTCTTGTTCAAACATATCAAAGTTCATTCATTTTGCTTCTGTTTCATCAGCCGCATTTGCACATTATCAGTCGTGGTCAGCAGAAGCTTATAGTGCCTTCAAGCAGAACAAATCCATGAGGAGACAGAGCACAGCTCTCTTTAACAACAACCACTTACTGTTGTCACTGTTCCAGAGAAAAGGTGAATACAAGGGTCGCCTAATTGTACAGAGAGAAGCAATAATTGTGATTTAGAAGTCCACTGGGCAGTGGAAATGTGGTACACACCTTTAGTCCACTGACAAAATACTCTGTTGCAATAGCATGCGTTGTGTGTTTGAAGCATGCAAGATTCTGCAAAGCTGGAGAATGGTTTGTTATAATTGTCATGGGATTTTTAAGTTCTTTTGTGGGATAGTATCCAAAATAACTTGACCAGTATATAGTCCCGAAATGTAATGTATTGATTCATGTACATAGACACAAATTACATTTTTTTTTCGTGATGGTCAGCATGAATACAATTCGTATGTAATCCATGTAAGTGTGAACTGGGAAGTATAACGAGCGGCGAACGCCGTGTAGAGATCGGTGGGTCAAAAAACGCAGGACTTTTGCCCAGGAGACTGGTGTTCGTACCCCGTGTGAAACCAGAAGACAAAGTTGATTTATTTGTCACATAACTTCCGTACTTAAGTTGCGGCACTTCCAGAGTTATTTTAACCCAAACCGTGATCTTTTTCTAAACCTAACTAAGTAGTTTTGTTGCCAAATCGTAACCAAGTCGATCTTTTCCTAAACCTAAGTAGTTTTGTTGCCGAAGCCTAACCAAGTCGATCTTTAACTAAACCTTACTAAGTAGTTTGTTGTCGAAGCCTAACCAAGTTGATCTTTTCCTAAACCTCATTTGTTTTGTTGCATAAGCCTAACCAAGTCGATCTTTTCCTAAACCTAACTAAGTAGTTTCATTTTGAAAAGACTGGAGCTGAAATTGACACGTGCATCATATGTCACTGGACATTTGTAGGAAAAAGCACGAAAAATACGTTGTTGAAAGTCGTGCTGAGTGTCATGAAAAAAAAGAAATTTGTGTCTATGTACACAAATCAAATAGAAGATTAAATTTCACAAACTGCTGTGAGACAGTGTTGACCTGACAGCACATCATTTCATTATTATGTCTCATGCCACGTCAACAATGCCATCAGCTCCTTTAAAACAGAAGAGCCAGAGCCATGCAAAGCGGTTCTTACGACATAAATTGAAAGTGGATTACAATAATTTGGGCATCTTGGTTAAGGCTGATGAAGTGCCTGAATGTGGAATTGTTTCCTGCCCACCACCTGTGACACAGTGCTGGGCATATTTTCTGTTTTTGCCTTTTGATAGAATCATGCATTGTAATGAGGCTGCACTGAAGATTGTTTTTCCTGTATTGCATAAATCATCTGTTTCCTTCTAACAATTTAAATCAATAACGAAATAACACAACAATAGAATACCGTTGGCAATCAAAAATCAAATGTGATTGCGTAACACTTTGATGTGAGGATTAAAGGAAGGTAAGATTATGCTTGTTTACCACCAGGGTCAGCAATAGTTTTCTTTCAGAATATTTATGTAGCATTATATTTAAACTTACTGTACTGTTTTTCTTAGTCACTTGACTGAAAGTATCATTTACTGTATATCATCAAACTTTTAAAGGAACAGAGTGCAGCATTTAGGGGGATCTATTAGCAGAAATGGAATATGATATATATATTGATATACGTATATTCAGTATATATAGATAGATAAGATAAGTATGTTTTCTTTAGTGTATAATCACCAGATATAAAGAATCGTTTTGTTTTCATTACCTTAGCGGGCCACCATGTTTCTACAGTAGCCCAGAACGGACAAACAACACTGGCTGGGGCCATTCACATTTTCAAATTTTCGCGTCGGCCACCGTAGCTGCACCCAATTTGACTGTAATCAGGCCATTAAATAGACATTATCAGTCGATATAAGCACCATAGATGTAGGTGATTAGGGGCCTACTACACCTACTTCATTGTTAAAGTGAAAGTGAAACTTAAAAACAACACGTTCTAACATGCTGTAAAACTGTATGAAACTTCACGTTTTGAACAGGCTTGAAAAGGCTTCTTTAGGTTTAGGCAACAAAACTACAACTTCTTTAGGTTTAGGCAAAAAAATAAATAAAACACACACGAAAACATTGTGTTTTGGTTTAAAATAACTACGAACACAAAGTCAACTATATGGAGTTTCAATCTGTCTATACTTCAGCACCTGACATCCACTTCTGTTCCTGTCATAATTACTATGGTTGCTAGAGGTCGCTGTCATGTTCTTTTATACCTTCTTTCGGTTATCTACTATGTGAATAGATGATGAAACATACTAGTAGGCATAGTAGGCCCCTACTGACCCACACCTATGGGGCTTATAGTGACTGATTATGCCTATTTAATAGCCTGACAACACACTTGGCACATGGGAGAAGTTTCAGTTGGTTGCAATCTGCAACCTCACAACTAGATGCCGCCAAACACACTGCACCTTTAAGTGTAGACATTCAAACCTGCTTATAACCATCATTTTTAGAAACCAAGAAATGTAATTATGGCGTTTCACAACAGAAACTTCTACTCAATTCCAAATAGGTAGAAGTTATTGTAGTTCTTTTTATTGTTACTTTTAATAATTAATATTTTCAAGGGTCTTTCAAAGCAAACATCCTCAGTGTATGTTAATTTCAAATTTTTTTAAACAACGAATAATATCCTCCCTTTCATATTGTCGTCTGGAGACATTTCCCATTCATTTGCATTCTGCATTTGAAGCACTGTTGTGTGTGTTTGAACTCTGGCCGTTTTTTGAAGAAAGCTGCAAAGATGATCAGCTCAAAACAATCCTGTTGATAAAAAGCTGCCAGACGATGAATACTGAGATGTCATAATGTTCTGTCTGCCTCCACACGTCAGTCAGTGGAGCTGCTCCAAGGTGGTTTCTCTTTTCAAAAAACACTTCCCTTATGCAGCAAGCAGATGTGTTCCACTCCTCACTGTGGAACAAACAGTGCACAAACATTTTCTTATGCTCATCCTCCCATGTTTTATTGCACTAAAAGTTAAATGCACTATGATTCATGCAAAAAGTAAATATTTATTTATCGATAGATACCATCGGAACACACATTCTTCCATAGGTGAGCTATATTACAATCAGTGTTTTCTGTTCATAAATGCACTAAATGGTATGTCTATAGTTTTGCACAAAATAATCATTTGAAATGAAAATTGAAATAATCATTTATAAAACATAGCAAGAAACAATTATATATTTTTTAATAATCTTTAAATGTAATATACCAACATTGTATTCAATAATCTCAAGTTTTATTATTTATTATTTTATTAAATATTGTCAAATTGTATTCAATGTTCTCGAAGTTGAATACAGTTTTCTCTTTTTCTCAAACAAGGTTTATAAAAAGGTAGAAAAAAAAACAGACCAGCTGTTCCAGGGATTATTGATTATTTCTATCAATTTTCAAGTGGTAAAAAATGGTAAAATTTAACACCAAATCTGTGTAACAAACGGTATCAACCCAAAAATTGCTGCAACAAGTTATGAGTAGTGGGAATGGTCATCATATGGCCGTCATATACTTCTATCATAATCTTTTAAACCCTTATACACTCTCAAAATTTATTTTAATTAATAAATTCATGTTATGCTGCATCTCAAATTAATCTTCAGGTTCCCAGCTTTCAGATGATGTACACCACTTCTATGTGTCCCCCACCCCTACCCCTCTAAAAAAAAGGGGGCGGAATGGAAACAGGTTAAAACATTTAATGTAAATTTAAAGCAGCAGTAAGTAGAAATGGAGCAAATATGATTAAAAAAAGTACTATATACTGACAGTAGTGCATGAGACAGGTAATCTGAAAAAGAAATCATGTGCCTCTGTGTCCTCCGGTGTCCTCCGGGGATCCTAATGGCATCTGCAAGATTTCACAGACCGGAGGAAAACAACCAATCAGAGCCGAGCAGGAGCCTTGCTGTCTCTGAGCAGCTGTCAATCACTCGCAAACTCAGAATAAACAGCCATGAGGAATTTTTGCCCAATGATGCCAAAAAGTTTCCTACTGAAGCTTTAAATGATATCCAAATACACAGAAGAAAAGATTGGTCACAGCAGCAGTAAAGGGACTACAATAAAAATACTATAAACATGAATAATACATTATTCTCCACAGCAACGTGTCAGTGCTAGATAGTCAATGTAACATCTTTCCTTTCTACTATAAATATATTATCCACTAAACAAGAAATTATCTTTTGTTCAAACACTTCTTTTACTTCCCCTTACTTAAAGCAACCCTCAAGGAATCACAGTAATCTGATTGGTGGATTAGTTGCCTATATGTCCTCAGGTTAACTGATTAACAAGGACAGGCTGCATGAAGCCATGCCTGCAGTGACACCAGTTCTCCACCAGAGGAGTATCTCACTCCACAATCCATCTCACATCACCCCTCTGCAGTCAGAAGAAAACCTGGTTTAGGATGCACGGACGCAGATGGAATGCAAATGTAGAGCTAATGCAGCGTAATCTCACTTTGTTTGTTATCCTTAGATTATGAGACAAACATTATCTGTAAATTCTCTAATGTTTCAGACAATACACTGAGTGCCGCCTCTGAAGCACAATTCTCAAATGTAGAAAATGTAAGGCTTGGATCTGAATCCTGTCCCGAGGGACGGGGATACAAACGTGTGGATTATACCGGAGGAATTACACTGAATAAAATAATCCTCATGTTGATGAGGGAATGTTGACATAAGAGTTTCTTGGTTATATTCCTCGTCTTCATTTTCTATATCTTTCAGTATTTCCTCAGAGAGTCAGCGACATATAGGGCTTTTAGATTCATGCTGTGTTGCTTTTTGATGGATAATTATACTTTTATTGAAAAAATAGCTGGAATATCCACACCAAGCAACCTCCTTTACTTATTATATGTGTTAATGAAGCTTTAGTGGTCCTGTATTCACCAATGTGTGACAGCGAAGTAGGTTAGTATACATTGGTTTAGGTTATATTCTCCTCTTGAGGACTGATGAGATATTAAATTCACATTTATATAATTAATTTTGTTGGGTATGACTTTAATTTTAGAAATAAAACAATCCATCCACAAGCCTCATAAATAAAGTATGAATGTGCACACAACGAATATAATTTCCCACAAACCATTAAGGATTTATGAAAAGCTTGTTTTCATGCATCTACTTTTGACTCTGTGTGAAGATGGTCTGCCAGTGTTCTCTGATGGTCTATCTCACATTTATAGTTTCCTAACTTGTAAGTCTCAGTGGTATTTGATAAAAGCACCCCACTGGCCTTCATTTACTGCCTATTGCCTACGAAAAAATCTAATACTGAAGGCAGATGAAATAACAAGCGGCGGGATACCAACAAGTGTTTTATGTGTGTATAATTCAACCCTTTCAGAATATGAAGTTGTTTTTCTTATATAGCCTAAAGACTGCCACTGGGATCAATTGTTGGTCCTTGTTGGGGAAAAACGGGGGGAAAATTACACTTCTCATTGCAACAAAGGTACTCTTAAATGCAAAAACACGACGGGAAGTTTGGATTATGCATTCGTAAATAGAATGTGAAGTCTATTTAATATTTCTTAATAAGAACTTTCCATTTATGTGATGTCAATTTATTTTTTTAACATGTATTAGGCATGGATGTATAACGAGAACTTGATACAGCATTGGAGGCAGGGCATAGAGCAGAGCAGTAGCGTTTCCTTTAACTCCGCCTCCCAGCCCTCGGTCCAGCCTCGGTCTGGGGCTCATTCACATGAACGGAGGAGGGGAAATAACTGGATTCTGCTATTAGTGTATTTCACAACTTTGAATAGCCCTGATTTCAATAAGGGCAATTCAAGTGTTCATACTGGGAAGTTGATCTACCTCAAAAAAAATTATCCACTGATTTACGGTTGTCTCTTCCCAATGTAAGTCTATGGGAAAAAATATTTTTGGGCCCAATGGCATCACGTGATGGACATGGAAGTTGTAGTACCACCGTTTGGCCAATACGAAGATTTGCTTCAAAGCCCGGCGCTCTTCCTGGGGGCTTGGTATTAGGCTACTATAACTGGAATAACAGTCCACAGCCATGCTACCAGCTCTGTGAGGCATTGAGCTAAGGTATTTGTGCTGCATTCATGTGGTGTCGGAATAATCGGAAATACGAGTTCCCAACTCGTAAAATTCACGTGAATGCCCCCTTAAAGCTGCAGTGTGTAGAAATGGAGCAAATATGATTAATAAAAGTTATTTTCACTATATCCTGAGGAAAACAACCAATCAGAGCTAAGCTTGAGCCTTACCGTCTCTGAGCAGCTGTCAATCACTCGCGAACTCCGACTAAACGGTCAAACTAGGCAGCGCTGATCAAATATGAATCAATATTCTGTTACTGTAATGCCTATTTCTCGTCTCAAATGTTTTCAGAAACATCTCGTAGTGTACTGGTTAGCTGTAAAATGAGAAAGTTTGTGACCCGCAGCCATGTTGAGATCAGCTGAGGAAATACCAAGCACCGCCAACTAGCTGGAGCACAGCCAATAGGAACACTCGCTCTCTTAAATGACCTGTGATTGGCCAAAGTCTCCCGTCATGGGCTAGATTTTTTAAAGCCTGAAAACAGAGCCATGAGGTGCAGAAGTCTAGTTTTCTCTCAGAACACTTGAATTACAATAAGCTGAAAGGTTATTATGGATTTTTTACCAAATGATGCCAAAAACATTCTGCCTACCGAAGCTTTAACACAACTTGCGGTTTTAAGGTTGTAGTGGGCTCAGTTTTAAAGCTAGAGTGAAGATACTGGCATCATATGAAGGAGTCCATTGGAAAACTGGCAAGGCCATTTTCAAAGGGGTCATAGCCCTTTGCAGACATGCCCACTTTATGATAATGACATGCAGTTTCTGGCAAGTCATTTAGCATTTTAGCACTTGGCTAAAATTTGCCATCACAAGCTACTGTTGTGGCCACCAGTTTTTTCAACTTCATTTCTGAGGCTCACAAGGGCTATGTATTAAAAAACTGTCCTTTGTTTGTCTCCTTCTCTGGTGCGGTAGTCAGGGAAAAACTAGTGCAGCAAGGGAGGGCTCGCACACAGAGAACAAAAACGAGATTCAGACTAGAGTCTGGATTTTAAAGGTTTCTATTTGATACATTATGGGGCTGTAAAAAATGTGCAATAATGCATAGAGTGCAAACATGTCAGTCCGCATTGGACTTTCCTCAGTGCAAGCAGGGACATGCATGATGAGTCACCTTATATGTAGGTTACTCCACAGGTGCACCTACTCAATCATCACGGGCTTGATTGAACACACATGAAGCCAACTGCCAGCTGGTCAAGTAATTACAAACACACCAGAACAAAGCATTGACACATTCTCATACACATACTATATATATACTATAGCCTACATACAAATGTTAGTTTATACACTGGGGATGGAACCCACTGGTACAGAAAGACAACAGTCACAGAAAACAGGTCACATATAATTAATTCTTGATTCAGGCCGACTGGGGTGTAGCGTGTTAAGGTACAAGATATATCTGCATTCACGTCGGAGGAGAATTTGATCCACATTTCCACCACGACGACTGGGAATCATCATGTGAATGCTAAATCCGAAATAGAGCGATTGCCATCTGCGGAGTGTCTTGCAGCAGTTGATTTAGGATCAGCACAGCCCATATAGCACTTTTTATGTTCATTGATTTTGCATCTAAGTTGTTTTTCTTACATATTGGATGCCACATTTGATACACACAAGGAGGAAGACCAAATTACTGGAGCTGCATGTTATATATATATATTTTGGAATTTTGTACTCTATAGACCTTTTTACAATTAGAACATGCAGCACAAGAAAAAAAAACAACTTAACTTCTACCACAGATGTTTTGTGTGGCTTGTACCTTCGACTTTTTACCAAAGATCCATGGCCGCAGAGGTGCTCCAACCCAGTCAGTCATATAACATTGTGAATTCAATGAATGGGAAGTTTACCATCGGAACCACCTCACTTTAGTATCTTTATCCCTCTGAGACCCACAATAGACCTGTTTTTTGTCTTTTTTAGGGGGGTTATCGGGGTCTTTAGGGGAGACGGCACCATTTGTTACACCGATTTGGTGCTAAACTTAATAACTTTTTAACACTTGATAAAAATGAGCAATAATCCCTCCAAAATACCACATTAAGACACCAAGACCTTGAGGAACACCATAGAAAAAGCCATGCTGTGATTTGGTGTAAAAAACGTTTGACATTTGGAGATTCATGCAAAAATTGCATTTTTCAGCGATTAGAGGGCCAGCGCTTCTGTTCTGGGAACTTCTCAGAAACCCCCTTATTGTCAATCTACCTAGGAAAGCCATCCATCCTCTGAATGCTCTAGGGCTGTAAAGTTTCATGAGGCTGTGATTATCCTAGAGGTCACCACAGGTCATTTTATGCATTGAGGTCAAATTTAAAAAAAATAGTCTTACTACAATGAAATGGCTATTACATTACCAAAATTTAGCGTAACTTTGGAGCATTATTTACCCTCCTTCCCGCCAACCTAGTATGACATGGTTTCCTTAGGTTTTCTAGTTCCATATGATATCTGTACCTTCACTCTAGCTCTAAAACTGAACCTGCTACAGTCTCTGAAAGACAGTACAGTGTGTCGATCCTGCGGGTCTCAGGGGGGTTATCAGACCAAAACAGACGTATGAGCTACTAAGAAGAATTATGGCACCAACCGTTTCAGTTTGATCAGGACTTTGGGGGATTTAATGATGTAAAAAGATGGATCAATAGAAACCATTGTACAATGCCCAGGGAGACCAGTCACCTGAGGTGCATTTGTCGTATAATTGATTTTTTATTTTAACACATACTACTGGAAAAGTTAGTTATTAGTGTTAGTAATGATCGGCTCAATGCGGGGTCTTATTTCTGCCGCCTATAGGAATGCTGGAGGCCAGTACGAAATCTGATTGTTATTCTGAAGGGAAGACTTGTCAACAGCTTCGGGAGAGTACCAAACCTGCTGTGAAAGCCATACAATATGAGAAATATAACTTTTGTCCCCTCCTGGGTGACGTAATATTGTTCATGCCCTTTGCATTTAGCTCATAAACACAGCAATCAAAGGACCTTTTTTAGTTTATAATGCAATTACCATCACATCTAAAATGTGGAATGGAATGTGGCATGTTAATCACTGGAGGTAAATGATGAGTTAAATGATGTTGTTCATTATTTTGGTTTATTTCTCTGTTAATTAAATGGAGCTAATGTGATATTTACTGAATGAGTTCCTCTCATAATTGCCTACTCCACATTGTTATTGCATGTTTGCGCAGCCTGTCAGGAGGTGAAATCAACATTTGCCTTGCTCTCCAGCTCTTCAATGGATGTCACGGTTCCAAAATTTGCATTTGTTGTCTGGATCTGACAAGTACAGCACCCACGCTGGCAAAACAAACACAGTAGAGGCACAGACAGTAATGAGACACACAGAAAAACACATTATAAGTGGCATATAACAAAAATGTTGATTCTAATCTATGTAGAAATCAAGACGTACTTCTGTAAGTTATGTAGGCTATAGGCTACAGTAAGTATGCCGAGGCTGCCTTCTGGCAACCGTGTTGGTGGAGTCGATCCCAGCTGACATTGGGCAAAGATGGGGTACAACCTGGACAGGTCGCCAGACTAACACAGGGCTATGATCCATCCAAGAATGGCCAATGTGACCCATAGCGAATGGGAATGTGAAATAACCGACAGCGAGTCGGACATTTTTGGAGGATAAATGGTAAGAGTGGCCTTTGGGTGTTTATTGCAAGTGTCAAAAGATAACACAAAACACTGCACAGAGAATAAGATTCAAAAGATGAATTGTAGTATATATATATAGAAAAATGTATTTAAATTAGAAAAAAAAATATATATATTAATAACCTCACAGCTAAGAAGTTATTTGTTTCAGTTACTGTATGCAACAGCACAGTTCCATCAAATAACTAATTAAAACCAAACTTATCCGAAAAATAAACACTTGGACATACATCAGTGTGACAAGAACTACCTAAAATGACAGAAACCATCTTTGGGAAAAATGTATATGATGTGACATTTTAGTTTGGCCCATGTCCCATCCGCTAACATGGAGGGGGCGGACCTATACTGCAGCCAGCCACCAGGGGGCGATCGAGATGTTTTGGCTTCACTCTTAGGGAACTATCATGTTGTCCATCATTATATAGGCTACAGTCTAGGATATTCACCAACAACTGTATCAGTTTGGTCTTTTTTTTTATTTGTTGTAATGTAGCATTTTGCAGTGGAAAGCCAATCTGCACTCACGCTCCATTGAGATGTCCAAGATGGCACCAGCTATCATTGCAGGAGTTCTCTGACACAATAATAAACCAAAGTATCACTATCTAAAAATCGCCATCTTGCCGAGCTGGCCCAGGTTCCATTCATTACACAAAAATCCGAGACCAAAGCAAATACATAAGTCCACAGTGTCTCTCTTTATCCCATTTACCCAGCCTGACTCCTCCGGCTGGCTCGCAGCTACTGAACTCTGTGGTCCAGCCGGGCTGAGGAAAAACATGACCCACCAGCTGCCATGGATGCCTCTTATCAGGCCCTGTGTGTGCCCAGCGCTGGTCCAAACATGGCAGCTCCCAGATAATACTATCTGATAACCGTCTGTGTCAAATGGCCCCAACCTGAAGGTGAGCTCCAGCTGGGCTGCTACTGATGCAGCTGCAGAGATGCAGAAAACATGGCGTAATGGGAGGGGTGAGCATGGTGAGCATTCAGAGGTTTTTGGCAAGACGGGTCGCTCAGACATCTCATCTGCATGCCTGCATCACTGATTCATAAGAGATAAAAGCATTATTGTTCTATGCATCTACTTTTTGCAGGATAAATGCATTTTTTTTTTTTTTTGATTTTAGACAAATTGAAGCCATTACAAATGTGGCAAAAATGATGGTACAGCTATATGTAAACACATGGTCACATATTGGGAGGAAGTCTCCTATATTAACTTACCTGCAGTGCCTACAGGAAGCAGTGATTATATCAAGACAGCATGATGCATGTCGTCATGTCACCAAAAAGAGTTTGTTGACAAGCAATTTATAGATTCAACTGGTTATCGGTCAATATATCAAGATCTCCCAAACTGAAAAAGGCTAAGTTACATATTTTGTTCTATAATTTTTTCGCAAAAAAAATTCAAAATATAACTCCTTTTTTCACAACGAAAGCTATACTAGTAACACTTATTAATAACCATCATATAAATGGTATATTTATAGTTGATTAAACTTTGTTAATATTTATTTTACTGTTAACAAACATATGAAATGTATATTAATAATGTTTACTATTTGATAATAATGCTATATTATTTTATCAGTAGTTTGTGTAATTCAAAATAATTAGTTTAATTCTATATTGTATCATAGCTGATAAGAGACGATAACAATTACATTCTGATTACATTGGTAAACTATTTATTAACAGTTTATTGTTGCACACATGATAACATTTTGTATAAGTAAGTGATTACCAAACTACTTTCAAACCGCGGCCGTTACTGTAGTTTTGTTGCTTAAACATAATCATGACTGTTTCACGGTAACGACGTGGCGTTTAATGACACGTGAAAAGCCTAACTGTGTTATCATAGGACCAGTATTCGAGGCCGCTGTTTGTGTCCCAAGTGTTGTTGAGTTTTTTTTAAGTTAGCGAGGTGTTTTCCGTACTTATGTTGTGTTTTTTACGTACATATTTTACTTAGTTTACGTACTTATTTTATGCCCAACCATGATGGTTTTCCTAAACAACTAAGTGGTTTTGTTGCCTAAACATAACCACGACTGTTTCATAGTAAAAACACGGCATTAAATGACACGCGAAAAGCCTAGAATTAGTTATCATGACATGCGGAATGTCCTCAAAATGGGGTGCTATTTATATGCCATCCCCATGGATCAGGATGGTGAGCCATACACAAAAGAACAACAATACAGACTTTTAAAATCATAATACATGTCTGTGTTTTTCAGACTATGTCAGTCTTGTGCTTTCCTTATATTCATATGCCATAGGCAAAAGTATCCACAAGAGGACTCTTCATACTACTTGCATATACCGCTGTCTTTCATCTAGTGTAGATCAGCTGCTTCTTGTTTTGTTATCTGGCTGCCCTCAGGCCCTGACACTCTTTCATCTCTTAACAATGTAGCTCACACTGAGGCTCATGATGTTAATTTTTGCTGATTGCTTTGCTGGGGAACATTCAAACTGGTTTGCCCCATGTGTTGATATTTATGTAAATGACATGATTATTAGATGATTTTCCTGCAAGCATCAGGTATCAGAGACAGGCAGAGAAGATGTGATTTAGAGTTGTGGGACTGTACAAAATTATTACAGTTGGAAGGGAATTAAAAAGAAAAGGTGGGGTTATGTGTTTTGTTTTTTTTGCTGAAGAGTGGGAAGTCCGACCTTTTGAGAGACGAGAGTCTTTTCATTTTTTCTCAAGCCAAATTTATATTTATTTATTTTTTCCATCAGTCAACACGACCAATACGTCAGTTTTGAGTAACATAGAATACATGTCGATCTTTATGGATATTAATGATTAAATCTTTATCTCCCTGCATGTGTAATGTGTAATTTAAAGTTGGCTAACTCCAATTATAATATGCATATTGGTAGCTACTGTCAGGTCTGCTGTGTGTCCAGGACAAGATGATCTCCAGCAGATTATTTAAAGCCTTGACCCAGGGGCCTGAGACAACTGACCTGTGTTAATTTGGGGAGGATAAATGATGTCCAAAGCGGAACTAATCGAATATGGGATAATTTTCTGACATTTATTAAGGGTCAACATCTTAGAGACTAGTAATCTCCATGAACATATTCTGCATTCACATGTAGAATCTGTAGGCAATGGGACAACATTTTGGTATCCGTTTCCGTTTGTAGTCTAAGTAGTATTGACCAATGACATTAAAGCAGGCTTTGGTTGAATGCAGGTAAACAGTCCGTGTTGAGAGCAAAAGAGGCAGAACACATTGGCCGAAATGCAATCTCTGAACCCACCTTCTATCGTCTGACGATGAGTTAGCTTTTCATAGGTTTAAAATTAGCTTGTAAACTGGTTACTTGTGAAACAATGCGGTTGCACGCGTCGTCTCTCAACTCCATCTCCAGTCTCACATCTTAAGTTGCTAATCGGACTGTAAACAGCAGCAGACGGAAAAGGAAGTCTTGGCCCGGATATCCAATCTGATAAATGTCCTGTAGATCTCCGGTCTCTCTTTCTTTAACTGTTCTTGAGTACCTAGCATACCGTTCGGCGGTGTAACAGTTAATATAAGAGCAGGGCGGCGCAAATGACTCGAAAATCATGTTATTCACGTATTGGTGGGAGTTGAAATGTTTCAACTAGAGCGAGAAATTTGCGTGTGGCGAAAGCCTATAAGCTTTGAGATTCTCCTCCTGTCGTCACTGATGTCCAGACGTTGTTGAATGAGAAATGGAGGAATACAAATATTGTAGCCGTCTGCGGGCACCATGAGCTATGATAGTAGGCTACATCATATCTGTATAGAGACCAGACGAAACTGTGTATAAATGGATGTGTATAAACCACAGACAAACAACAACGTCGCTGCCGTAAACCTAGATTACCTTATCTTGAGTGTTGATGGAGCAGCTACTATGCTAGCAAAGCATAACATATCAATCAATCCAAACCCCATTCAGAAAACAAGCATTTTAAAAGTTGTTTGCTTGTCATCTTGCGTACAGACCTGACATAGCATGAATTCACACTTTTTACAAATTAGCATCATTATGTAGTTATTTCGGCATCCTTTTGATCTGTTTATTGCAATGAATCTGTTTATTTTGGGTTCATACGGCAGTAGTGACGTGTGGCTTGCCAGGGTTGTTCTGATTGGCTACCTTTTTTGGTTTATATAGATGTCTATCTGAATTATGACACTAGAGAACTATGTCCCATTAATACAAGTTGTCTTTTTGTATAATGTCATGCTGGAACAAATAAAAACTTAAATGACAAAACTTTGGGGAGGCTCTTGATTTTCAAAAACAAAAGTGAAATATATTAATTTGTATACAGTGCCTTAATTATCCTGTATATCCCTTTCCTAAGGGACATATTTAGCCAGAAGATGCTCTTGTTAGAACGTTAAAAGCAGATTGTAATATTGACACCACCATATGAGTGTGATTCTATAACACATTGTCACTCCTCTGCAGTTGTATACGTTACATAACATAAGGCCCTATAATTGTTGAACACTCAAAGCTGGAATATTAAATTGCATTAAAAGTGATTTCTATGTAAATGTTACTCATCCCCTCCCTTGTGCGAGAGCCAATCATGTGTCACCATCATGCGGAAGATTTGCATGCTGTGCTGTAATATGTACTGTATATGCACTCAGAAAACGCTGGGAATCATAAAGTAGAGAGAGCATGGCTGTGCACATTCAGCAGCCAGGCAGGCAGGTTACTGTAAACACACATACACACACACCGCGCTGGCCATAGATTGTGGCAGAATATTGCTATTACAGTTATGCGAGGCTGCTGCAAATAAATCAAAATCTAACCACAGGAAGCTTCTTTATAAAGTATTGATTTTTTTTTAATAGATGATGTTGAGTTACACAGATTTGTTGGTAAATTCTTCCCAAAAAAAGGTCTGCTATATACCGAGACACAGTCAAATTTCACGGGTCATTTGCATATAGATAGAATAATGAAAGATCTACAATGACAGGAGAATTTTTTTTAGATTGCTTAAGTGTCAAAGTGATGATTGGATGAAAACTGATGATTAACAGGAACAGGTTCAATCAGTTGCCTGCGTGATAACAAAACAAGCAAAATAAATACCATGCAGGAAAGGGCAAACAGGTCAGCTTTATTGGTATTCAGAGAAACTCGAATAAGCATAAGGAATAGATCTCGAAGCTTAAAGATGCCCTAACATCCTCAAAGACAAATTGTGTGTGTATGCTGTATAGACTATTAGTTCAGAGCGTGTGCATACATCTCTGAGCTTTGTACTCACTCGCTGCATGCAGGCTGGGGTCCCGGCACAGTGCAGGCATGCTCTGCATCTCAATAATACCATTAGCATTCAAGGTCTGTAAACTCTGCTGGACGAGAGAAACGGGCAAACTAAGAGCTGGCTTGATTAGGTTAATGCAGTTAAAACTTGCGTGCATCTTTCTTTGGTAGTTACTTTTATATATGGAATGAATAAAGTGACTCGTGGAGGAGCTGCATTGTCTTTATTTTACCACTGTGATACTGAAAAGTCCTATTACCTTGCAGGAAAAATGGGTGTAGTAATTTTCCTGTGCACCGGGTGGCAGTGTTAGCAAAGGGATTCTTGTCCACACTGCTTTAATGTTGGTGATTATTTCCAGGAAAAAAGCCCATAATTCACTATTTTTCTGCTGCAAGTAGAGGCCCATATGAACCTGCCCCTATAAAGGATATAAAAAGCAAACCCAAGATGGAAGTTGTGCAGGTGTAAAACACATTACACATGCTTTATAACACCCTTTACTTGTCCGTGATGTGCAAGACAGTGGGCAGGTGGTAAATGAAAGAAACTTGCATGTGCAACCTCATTACACCTTTACCCAAGAGCACAAATTGAGTTCTTGTTAGAGATTGCGGTGGAGAGTGACTCCGCGGTTCTTCCGACATGGTGGTGCAGGAGCCTTTGTGAAAGGTCAGGTAAGCAGCTGTGACATTGTCCTACTCGCCAAATGTCACAATGTCCCATGGGTCGACGTGACTGACAGGGGACCTTATCTGGTGGGATAACACCACTAGTGGTGGAGGACCATGCAAGGGGTCGCTGGTGGTGGAGTGGGAGATAATAGGGGCTGGAGTGGTAAAGACTAAATATGACCCCCAGTTTTATGGTCATTAAACCAACATTTTTGGTTTGCCAGTATAACGAGTCGATGATTTAATGTTTATTTGCTATCTTAGTTTAGCGTGTTAACATGGTGAATAGGGTAAACATTTTTTACTAATAGATAACACCATGAAACTTCCCCAGTTGATTACTTCCATCAGAGCAGCAGCGGGTAGAATTGGAGCAAATATGATTAAAAAAGTTATTTTTTCTAAAACAGAGACTATATCTGGACAGTAGTGCATGAGACTCTTAAAAAAATCATGTGCCTCTGTGTCCTCCGGTGCTCCTAATGGCATCTGCAAGATTTCTAAGACCGGAGGAAAACAACCAATCAGAGCCGAGCTGGAGCCTTGCCGTCTCTGAGCAGCTGTCAATCACTCGCCGATCAAACGGTCAAACTAGTTAGCGCTGATCAAATATGAATCAATATTATGTTATGTTAATGCCTATTTCTTTCCTCAAATGTTTTCAGACACATTTTGTAGTGTACTGTTTAGTTGGAAAATGAGAAAGTTTGTGACCCGGCAGCCATGTTCAGATCAGTTGAGGAAATACCAAGCACCGCCCACTAGCGGGAGCAAACTTTCTCAGTACACTACAAGATGTTTCTGAAAACATTTGAGGCGAGAATAGGCATCACAGTAACAGAATATTGATTCATATTTGATCAACGCTGCCTAGTTTGACTGTTTGATTGGAGTACCGCGAGTGATTGACAGCTGCCTCTGTTGAATGAACAGCCAATAGGAACGCTCTCTCTCTGAAATGACCTGTGATTGCCCAAAGTCTCCCATCACGGGCTAGATTTTCTAAAGTCTGAAAACAGAGCCATGAGGAGGTGCAGAAGTCTAGTTTTTTTTTTCCAGAACACTTGAATTACAATATGCTAAAAGGTTATCATGGAATTTTTGCCCAATGATGCCAAAAATATACTGCATACTGCAGGTTTAAACCAGCATTGTTTGTTTGCCAGTATAGCGAGTCAGTGCTATAATGTTTACCATGTTCGCCATCTTAGTTTAGCGTGTTAACATGGTGAATAGGGTAAAAAAATGTTACAAATAGCTATCACCATGAAACTTCCCCAGTTGATTACTTACATACAAAAAAAAATTGGATTTTGTTTGCAACTGTATTACAAGTTTTCTGAAAATGTGTTTAAATATGCAAATGAGGCATTATCTTATTAAATATGTGATAATTTACATACATTTCAAGAACAGAAATCTGAACATTGGATAAAGCCAGGGTTAAATTTCTTGTTTTATTTTGTTGACACATTAGAGTCAAAAGTTTTTACAGAGGAAATTTTGGATATCGCTTTGTATTACTCCATAAATCAGAAAATACTGTGAACAGCCATAAAAAAAAATCCATTTCCGCCACGTTTTTAGGAATAAAATGTTCTATAAATCAGGCTATGAATGATATATGAACAAACCCCTCAGTCAAAACCTTCAGAATAAAGATAGGAATGAAACTGGAAAGTTTGGTGTATTTAAGTGTTACTGAAGTGGAGATTTCTGGCTCTAAAACTCATTTTGACAAAACGGCCTTTAAAGACATGGATTGTAAAATTCCATACGCTTTGAAGACACTACAGGTGAATAAGGTAAAAACAAAAAAAACGAATAGATATCACCGTGAAACTTCCCCAGTTGATCACTTACATTAAGACAATAATTCTTTTGTATTACAAGTTTTCTGAAATGTTGTGTTTAAATATGCAAATGAGGCATTTTCTAATGCTAACTTTTGGTGAATTTGGGAGAAATCTACAAATAGACAAAGTAGCAAAATAAACACCTAAATGTGTATTTTGGATGTTTTCTTTCCACTAGTCTGAAAGAAAACAAGCAAAACAGCCCAAAATCCCCAAATTGATCGAACAATGTTTTTTGCGTGGGGTGTCTCAGCAATAAACACAAAGGGCAGCTGAGGCTGACGGGACTGCCATTAGTTTGGCATTTAGTCATAAGCATAAAGTAAAGTTTTGGAAGTATCGTACAATTGACATCTGACATTGATTGACCCGATGATGGGGTTAGGTTTGTCGCAGATATTTCAGTCTCGACCAAAGTTGTGGCCCGACCGAATAAGTGCACAACTCAAAACAAACCCCAAGGGTGTTCTGGTTTCTTATCAGATATATTGCATATAGGACAGTCAGAGTTATGTGCCATTACAATTAATTTTCCCTGCTATACTGAAACAAGCTCTAAAAGCTGCAATGAAATCTAATTTGACTCAGACATTAACTTTTTATTCAATGTAATGTAAACCAAAGAGTTAGTCCTTGAGGAACTGCTGCTGGTTTCATTATTTTGGGTCTGAATGCAGAATCTCTGGTAGAATAATTCTCATTCCTAGAAAGTATACTGTACAGTCCTGAGGGAACTGTGTATCCTTGAAAGTTTTTGTGAAATAGTAGCAAAATATAAGAACTATTGGCAGCTTCCATACAAGATTAACCGTGAAGGTACTAGCCCTCAAAGTCCTCGGTTGAACCCGGTAACACATTGAGGATTAAGGAACAGTGATTCATGCAGAGCATGTCCTCCCTCCTACCCCTCCTCCTCCTCCTTCAGCTTGTCTCTTCAGCCTTGCAGTAGCTGTCGACCCTTTGTGCTTCTTCTGTTCCCTCTCACCTGTAGTGTCACTATTAAAACAATGTTGCGGTACATGCGACTTCCCTTCTCTCTGCCCTGTGCACTCTCTCACAACACATCCGGTAGTCTGCATTTGAATCATGTCTGAATCACAACTGATGAGTAGGTAAAAGAGAAAATAGAAAAAGAGGAAACAGGAGATTAGAAAGAAATCCTTCTCTGTTTTATCTTCTTCAGTAAATCATGTCTTCAGTCTGCAGCAGTTAGTCAAGTTTTAGCTGTATGGCTCACCTCGACCCTCGGGGCATCTAATTAATATAAAGCTGTTGGGAGGTAGAGCGCATTTTATTGTCACGTGTCCCCTCTGTGTGATATCAAGGAGGATATACCTGCAAGCCATACAGGGCTCTCAGTTTCTTTGACTCCATCCTGTAAACCTGGACAATCTGTCAGTCTTAGCCAAGAGTGTTGATCATTTCTCTTCTGTTACTCATCTTATCGTGTGCATAATCACAGTTTTAAAGCTGCATTAATGGGTATATTTTGGCTTCTACCCTAACAATGCCCCTCATTGCACGTCAGATTTAAAAGATGCTCATTTGAGGAGGAGAAGAAGAAGAAGAAGAAGAAGAAGAAGAAGAAGAAGAAGAAGAAGAAGAAGAAGAAGTTAATGAGCACACAGCTGGTGCTTAGTGAAATTTGTTTCAGTTAATTATGCTCATGATCCAAATATAAGCTTAAATAAACTAAATAAAGTAAAGGCAGCCCAGTTAGTATGAAAAAATGTTGGCATTATATGTTAAATGTGGATGTGATGCATTCGGTCAGAGCAAGTGACGTATTACAACGGGTGTCACACAGAGCAAGTGATGTAGTATATGGAGTGACTGTTATTGAAAGTTACATGGTATAATAACGAGTATAATTAGTGACAAAATCCATGGGAGTTGTGGTGGACGGGTCAAACAAACGCAGGACTTTCACCCAGGAGAAAGTATCCAATGTGAAGCCAAAAGTAGACATTGAGTTTGTGCTTCTTACTTAATGTTATCTGAGAAAGTCTGCTAAGGGCATTATTTATTTGTTATTTATATTTAATGTTATTTATTTACGCTAGTTCCGGTTGTGACGTTACGTTGTGACGTTACGTTGTGACGTTACGTTGTTACATTGTTAAGTTACGGTGTTACGTTTTTACATTCCGGTTCCATTCCGTAACGTAACGCAACGCAACGCAACGCAACGCAACGTCACGTCACGTCACAACGCAACGTCACAACGCAACGTCACAACGCAACGTCACACCGTAACGTCACAACGTAACGTCACGTCACAACGTCACGTCACAACTTCACGTCACAACGTAACGTAACGCGTAGTAATGTTCCAGTATAATTGGAGTATTATAGGCCTACTAAAGAAGATGCATAGCCAAAGTATATATAACAATAAAATCACAACTGATTATGACTGACACAGTTTAACATGCTTAAAGAAATAATGAATGAATAAGAATAAATCACAAGAGATTGCTGATACCGGCCGATATACACAACATGTGAATCAGGGGAGTACCAGCACTTATTTTTTTCCACTTCAAGCACTGGACTTACTGTAGCACCAGGCGCCCTTTCCACTATTCAGCAGTATGGAAAACTGCACCTTAACCACTCTCCGTGAAAAATTGTTTTTCATCTCCATTTATTTTTCATCAATTATTGTGGAAACATTGCCATTTCTCCGGAGTGTGATACCTGCTTGAAAAGTGGCCATTTCGTGGTGTTTTACATGCCATTTGAAGCTGAAACAAGCCAAATCCTGCGGGATCTACAACATAAAGAAAAGATGGCACTAAAACACCTATTTGCAAATGGGCACAGATAAACAGTCATTTGTATGATATGCTCTTCTATTGTTTGCAGACTAAACATTCCCCTGTAGGCCCGTCTGCAGCCCTCGGGTAGCTAATATCATAGAGGCAAACAGATATTATTGAATTAAATCAAGGATAAATAGAAAGATCTAAACGAATTTGAATCGTCAGATTATTAATAATCCTACACCGCCATCTGAACAAGTCGGGGGGCACAATTTCAAGGCATGCAGAGGGGGTGGGGGGTATATGCATTGAAACAAACATAGGCCTATATTACTACTGAGTAGTAACAGAACACTTTTTTTTAGCAACAATACAATACAATTCAGGCTTTTATTCATAAAAATATTATATCAGACTATATCAGTTACCTGGGCCGTGGCCCCCCTGGTCCCCCCCCCGTTCTTTGATCTATGATCCTACACTACTTCATCAAAACTCTTTAGAGTTCAAGAACTTCGTGTTTGATGATAGGTTCGTAACGATATGAGCCAGGGCTGCGCAGAATCGATCACCGGCGATCGCACGATCCATGCCGGTTAGATTTGTGTCTGACTTGATCCCGACTTCCTCTGACGTCACGCGCACGTAGGCAACGATAACCTCAAGAGATCGAGGAGGCCGCAGTTTTTAGAGCCAGGCGCCGCAGTTGCTCTCCACCGACTGCAAGACCAAGGGCATTATGGGAAACGCCTGGCTGTCGCCTGATCAAAGAGCTGATTGGCTCTTAGTTTGACAACAAACACCACGTGTTGTAGAAAGTCTGTGTCCTATCTGTGTAATTGTAATATTTAATGCTAGATTGTAGGCTATTAGTCTCATGTTGTGCAATGAAGGTTTCATCTATTAACAAACATATCTTGTGTGGTTGATAATAATAATAATAATAATAATAATAATGAAGGTTATTCTTATAGCACAAAACGAGTGCTCATTACAATGTGCTTTACAAGGCAGACATAAAATAATAAAGGATAGCATCCAATGCCAGATACAGGATGTAACTACTCCTGTGACTTCCTGTAAATTCTTTGAAGTCTGCTGGAAACTTTCTGAATTGAGCTTATCGTCACTGCCCCCTGCTGCTGCCGCCTGATCTCATCTACTCTCCAAAGACGAAGCGCAGTTCATCTTGAAAGAGCCTATCGATTCACATAAAGAACAGCGGTGCATTACTACACTTGAGCCGGTATGTAAAAGTTAAATATATTATGAGGACCATGGTTTATACATGAATGAACTGAATACATTTCTCAGTAAAAACAGGTTTGAACACAAAAACTCAGAGACCAGGCCGGAAAAATAAAAAGTTCAAGTTTACTCGAGGTTGAAATCAGGGCAAAAGGCAGACAGGCAGGGGAGGTGAGGCATACTTATCCAATAGGGATCGGAGCTAGAGAGCCAGAGTCCAAAAGGCAGGCAGGGGTTCTAACAGGAAAAACTCAGACAGGCAGGGAAAATGGCTCGACCACTAAGGCAGAAGCACAATAGACAATCTGGCGGGGCATGAATGGAAATGGGCCGGCATGTATCGCTACTGATGCTGAATGGGTGTGAGGTTGGGCGGGGGAGGTCAGGTGATGGGGAATGGTGGGAGAACAGAGGTTACGGCAGGGCAGGTGGGAGTGGCAGGATGTGAAATGACAGGAGAGTTAGTACATGGCAGGGGGAACTAGCAGACAGGGAAAATGTGAGACTAGGGAACTGGCTGACATTGTGACAAAAATACCAAAGTAGCTCCAGAAAACAGGGAAAGACAACCATGTTAATTTTCCTTTATGTCATTTTAAGCCCTCCCGTCTGTATAATGTCAACAGACTTAAAGGTGCAGCATGTAAGATCTGGTGGTACAGTATCTAGCGATTAGGTTGCAGATTGCAAACCACTGAAACTTGTGTGCAGGAGATGTATGGTGGCCAATGAGAAATCATGAAAATGCAAATGGCCCTATCTAGAGCCAGTGCTGCACCCAATTCGACTGTTATCAGGCCATTAAATAGTCGTTATCAGTCGCTATAAGCGGCATAGATGTGGGTCATCAGGGACCTACTACGCCTCGCCTATGATGTAAAAGTGAAAGTGAAACTTAAAAGCCACACGTTCTAACATGTAAAACTGAATGAAATGTCACTTTTTGAACACAAACAAAACAGCTTCCTTCGGCTTAGGCAGCAAAACTACAACCTCTATAGGTTTAGGCAACAAAAATACTACTTCATTAGGTTTACGCTAAAAAAAGACCTAGTTAGGTTAAGGAAATAAAACTAGAACTTCTTAAGGTTTAAGCAACAAAACGACAACATATTTATGTTTAGGCAAAAAAACAGTTAGGTATAGGCTATAAAACTACAACTTCTTTTGGTTTAGGAAAAAAAAACTGTTAGGTTTAGGCAATACAACTTCAACTTCTTTTGGTTTAGGCAACAAAACTACAACTTATTTAGGTTTAGGCAAAAAAAAAAAACTTAGTTAAGTTTCGGGAAAAACATAGTGTTTTGGTTTAAAAGAACTACAAACACAAAGACAACTACATGTTCTTGGTTTCACACAAGATGCAAAGTCCAGTCTCCTGGGTGAAAAACCTGTTTTGTGTCCATTCCATCGTCCCCAACCTCTACCCTATGTGGAGTTTCACACTGTCAATACTACAGCACCTGTCTTTCACTTCTGCTCCTGTAATAATTACTACAGTCACTAGAGGTCGCTGTCGTGTTCTTGTATACCTTTTTTCAGTGATCTACTATGTAAATAGATGATAAAACCTACTTGTGGTTGTAGTAGGCCCCTACTGACCCACATCTATGGGGCTTATAGTGACTGATAACGTCTATTTAATAGCCTGACAACAGTCTAATTGGCTGGTTTGGTTCGTCCGTTCTGGGCTATTGTAGAAACATGGAAGCCAGCTCCGTGAAGAGGACACGCTCCGTATGTAGATATAAACGGCTTGTAACGAAAACATGATTCTTATTTTCCGGTGATTATACACTAAAGAAAATATTAATATTGTTCCATTTCTGCAAAGTAGATCCCCTAAATGTTCCTTTGAAACATACACCGCTCCTTTAAAAATGTCCTTAATCTCAAATTAATCTCATCAAAGATGATTAACATTTAACATAAATTCTGGTTCCTGCTCAGCGTGCTCTTCCTGTGCCCTGTGATCCACCTGTAATCCTCCAGTTTGAGGCAGTCTCCCCAGACAGGATCTCTAGATACCTTCATCAAATTAGTACTAGCCACTAAACCAACATGCTGGCTATTCTACCCGCTCAATGCTAAGCTCATTATGGTCCCCCTCTGTTCACTCTCATTAATAGGCTACCTTATCCTCTGGTATTGTGCCCTCAGCCCATTAAAGGAGCAAAGATTAAAACCCTGCTCACCCTTGTTCCTGAAATCCTTAGTTAACCATCACAGGCCATTTCAAATCTCCCTTCATCTCTTAAATCCTGAAAGACACTCACTTAACCGATGATCTATCCAGCAAACGAGGGTCTTATCTAGACAGGGTCTGGTGTGAATTCTCCGATTACCATACAAAATTTGCTAGTTTAGAATTGTGGTTATCTGAAGTCAAAAATCGGATAGTGTTTTTTTCTCTCTCTTTGATTATTGTAGGGGTACGGAAGCCCTTACTTAACTTGCTAAAACACAATATATGTACCTTGTGTTTAGGAGTGGTGCATGGAGGAATTAAAATTCACCTGGAAGAAAACATGAATGCTTTTAGTCTTATTTATTACACGGCTTTGAATACTCGATTGTGATTGATCAGTCACAGCGTTCTACGGTCTGTTATTTCTTTATAACAGACCGTTGCTATGTATAACAAACCGTTGCAATGGGCGCAGTTCTGATGTCTCTGACTCTGGCGGACCGTTTATTGATTTCTTAAGTAAGTAGCCGTGTAATAAGCGGGATAATATACAGCTAGCAGGTCATTGTTGTGAAAAAAAACAGCGTCGGGGTCCACCCCTCCGCGGTTTGCTTCGCCCTGTTGGGATATAATTTATTTCACAACAATGACCGGCTCGCTGTACATCATCCCTTACTTAGAACATGGGATAGTGGTGCAATTCAGCCTCTTGTGGCCGAAAGAAGTATTACAGCAACACCCCCCCCCCATACAATAAAACTGCTTTGTGAATAACTAAGGGGGAAATGTATTTCGTCGCAGATTACGTTTGTTTTTAAAATATCACAAATATGTTTATAATGATGAACGGAGAAATTAACAATTAAGGAAATTGGAAAAATTATCCTGACAAAACCTCTTTTTTTTTTTTTTACCTGTTTTTAAGTCATAAAAACAGGAAAGAAAACAATTTAGCTCAGACTTAGAAAACGGATCACCAGAATTGATTTTCTTTCATTTGCCTCTTTGGGCTTCCGTATAGAGGAGAGCAACTACAGTTGTCCAGATTCTTACACATTGGACAGTTTTAAAATCAAAATGGAGGCAGCAGAAGCAGATCATTTTTTGTTCCATGCATTACTCTACCTTGTCAAAACCTGGTGCCTACGTTAGCCACAACGCAACCAACATTGTGATTGTGTTATGCTAGTAGCGGCTAATGTAGCTGCTAACTTAGCCTCCAGCAGAGATGAGGAGCGGGCTACTGATATCTGTTAAATTCACTTGTTTCTAACCCCACACCTCCAGATTTTTTTTTTTATTTTCAAACTTGTAGTTTTAAGCCCCAACCGACACTGACTCAAGTGACATCACTTGAGGCAATGCTTCAGACTTCACACAACTCCTTCTGGAGCTTTATACAACTTCTTTCGCTATGCAGTAGCACTACCCAACGCCTGTAAACAGACTTTGGTGTATAAAATGAGTGCAGTTCCCCTTTTGGAACAAATCTGTTCTTTTGAGTGCTGTTTGCATGAGGCCGAATGGGATGAGTGGGAAGAACTGGCATCACCTCCATTTCACTAGTGCCAGTAAACTAAATCAGTCTTCCCAGATTATGGTGCACTCATGTGAGGATGCCATTAATGCAATCAATACAACATCAAATACCATAGTTGCAATAATTAGTGATGGGCCCACTGTTTCTGAGACTGAGGCACAGGAAGCTGTTGATTACACTTTCCTCAGGATTCAAACTTTAGTTAATGCTTTCTTTCACATTCCTGAGTTGGGGAGAATTTAAAGCCACTGTGGAAGTTATGAACTTGACCACATTTTAGTGTGTTTTCACCAGCGTGTCCTCAGCCCTGGAACAGCAGAAAACAAAGACGAATAACAGAGGATGGCATAGCCTTCCCCAGGGCACCGCTCTGTACAACACACTCATAAACAAACTGTAAGTTTTGGACGCTCTATTTGACTCCGAGCTTAAACTTCGATGTGTTTTGTAAATAAATTGACACCCACTGATCTGCGGTTTTGTCAACCGCATGCCTGGAAGACACGACTGCTTGCTGTTTGTTTTCTGTCTATGGAGATATTGCTTGTGTTGGTGCAGCTGACTCTGAGAAAGTGGTGACTCGCGGACAAAAGAGCGCTTTAAATCTGCCATGAAAAGATGAATTAATGCATGAGCGAGCCTTCGGAGAATTCTGCTTTGTATCAAAGAGTGAATGAGAACAAATGTGATTAACGTTTCATTTAATCTACAGTCTTAACATCAACATATTAAAAGGGATAGTTTGGAGTCTTTTAAGTGGGGTTGTATGAGGTACTTATCCATAGTCAGGAAGACGGGCATGGGAGCAAAGCAATGTACTGCTGTGGACGGGGACAACAACAAAACATATTTTAGCCACGTAAAAGAAAGGCCCACCTAGAAAAATCTATATCAGTTTAAGTGTACACGATATTTAGAATATTTTCACCGCTTTATCTTGCCGTCAGACAGCCCTTTCCAACGGGGAACTGAAGTCACCAGACTCCTTTAAAAAAAACTGTAATTTTACCTCAAAACATATCCTCATAGAACGGTTCGAATGATATCTTATGAAATTCCTTCCTTATTCCTAATTGTTCGTGCATTTTTCTACGAATGTCCAGCAACTTGTGTCAGTTTCCGCTCGTTACATGCATAGTCTTTTCAAAATAAACTTCCGTCTTCACAGGAAACAACTTGGTTAGGTTTAGGCCAGGGGTTCTCAACCTTTTGTAACTTGATGCCCACTTGTGATTGTTAAAAAAATGTAGGCTATAAAATGGGCTATAAATATGTGTTATGCCACTGTCAGGTATAATGAGCCACATGAATATTCAGCTTACCCCCACCCATCACTGCCTGCCATTATGAATCCAAAGTATTCATGGTCATATTTCCTCAGCACATGCTTTGGAGCATTTACTGGTGCAGGGTTGTCTCCAACATCACTTTTTCATTTAAAAAACCGCTCCATTTAAATGTCTGTAAAGGGGAGACTCGTGGGTACCCATAGAACTCATTTTCATTCACATATCTTGAGGTCAGAGGTCAAGGGACCCCTTTGAAAATGGCCATGCAAGTTTTTCCTCGACAAAATTTAAAGTAACTTTGGAGCGTTATTTTGCCTCCTTCTCGAAATGCTAGCATGGCATTGTTGGTAGCAATGGATTCCCTAGGTTCATATGATACCAGTATCCTCACTCTAGTTTTAAAACTGAGCCCGCTACAACCTCTGAAAGAAAGAATAGCAGCGGTCGGATTTTTAAAAGGTTAATCTAACCATTTAGCAGAACCGCTGCGGCCCACTAGGTTGTGCTCTGAGGTTGAGAAAGGCTGGTTTAGGCAACAAAACTACTTAGTTAGGTTTAGGAAAAGATCGGGGTTTGGTTTATATATCTCTGAAAGTTATGTGACAAATACACCAGTCTCCTGGGCGAAAGTCCAATTTTTTTTGACCCACCATCCACCCCAGCCTCCTCCCTACACAGCATTTGTCGACCTTTATACTTCCCGGTTCATGATTACGTGGATTACATACAAACTGATTTCGTTGGATATATACGAATTACATTGCATTACTTTTCGTAGGTATAACTATGAACGGTGTATGAGAACAGCCTGGCAGAACACGTCAGTTGCTGGTCTTCCGCTGCCTCAATTGGGTAGTATGTTTGTGTTAATGTGTAACTTTGGTGTTTTAAAGGTTTAGTTCGGATTTACCTGTTTTTTGGTGTCTAAAATGTGTTTTGCTGCTGGCCCCCATCCACAGCAGTACATTGCTTTGCTTCCGTGCTGGTACACCTATCTGTTTCTCCAAACTGTGGGCGTGTTGACCACCATCTACGGTAGGTAATACACTGACTATGGATACGTACCTCATACAACCCCACTTCAAAAAAATCCAAACCATCCCTTTAAGGTGCAGTAGAGTAGAATAAGATTAGATCACAATATCAAATGTGCCCTGTCAAAAGCATCACTTTTTCATTTTCCAACATAAAAACCAGACTGGATAAATCAGTGGTATCTCCAGCTGAGACTGCAGGTGGTTCAACATTTCTTACTTCTAACCAAGAAGCTTAGAGTCTTGCGATGCAATGCCCTAATCTGTTTATTCAAATATCAAACAGGTTTACAGCTGCTCTGACTTCAGCTTGTTGATCTCTCAGGCAGATCAGCAGCGTTTCACACTGTGGACAGCACAGAGCCCAGTCTGAGATGTCAGATAGTCCCACAGCAGAGATGGGACTGTATTAGTTACAGATAACATGCTTCATTTCTCGGTTTGGCAGCGTGTACCGATGGCTGTGCAAAGGACTGGCAAGCTCCGGTGGCAGGAGCTGCCAAAATGACTCCCCATGTGACCTCGCTATGTGAGACAGAGAACTGCTGCCAAGCCCAGAGGTAGGGTGCTCAAGAAGATGAGGGGAGGCAGCAATAGAGGCATCAGCAGGTATAGACAAATAACAGGCTTTCAGATATGTCCTGGATGGAGAACATGCTTTAGTGAATTCGACATATTTTACAAGAGACATACAAATATTTCTGATGGCAAACAAAACTACAGCCATGCCATGAATAGAGTGGTACAGGAATGAGTCCTAAAACCCAGAAATTAGTTATCATTTTAGCACTTCTGGTTCCCTTGTCTCAAAGTCAATGGGTTTTTATTAGATGTCTGAAATAAGGTCTGTGGTTAACACAAGCTGAAGAGATTTTAGCATTTTGTTCTACAATATAAAATACGTCAATAAGTACCCAACTTGTGAATTTTGAAGCCTTTATGTGTCTTCAAAAAGGCGGTTGCTAACAAGTGGCTCAATGAGACTACTAAATGTCATCACACCAACTCATCCTTTTTACTTCTGGTGATTGCATTCACACTTCAAAAATCATAATAGTGGTGTTCATCTGTGAAGATTATCTTGCTGAACAAGGCAGTGGTCCAAGAAAATGTGTTTTAAAATTGTGTGATGTAAGTATCATTAACGTTTGTTTGCCACAGAGTTTATTTTCTGCAATAATCCAAAACCCAATGTAAAAAATCCCATTAGCTTTGTGTCGAGGGACCCAGGGCGATGCTAACTTCCTGGTTGGCCTAAAAAAATATGTCACCCCTGCAGCACTCTTGGTTTTTGGCCATCGCCATCTTGTTTTTTTGCAACCAGAAGTGACACAAGAGGGTGAAGCTAAGCACAACCGAAAACTGAATAAGACATTTTTAGGTGAGTAAAAAGGTACAATCAACTTTCATGAACTGAAAACACACTGTGAAAGGGTTAAAGTTCTAAGACGAAAACACGGCCAACTCCCAGACAGGACAACGCCATGGTAGCTGTCAAACACAAGGTAGCCACGCCCTAAAGCATACCCTGCTTTATGGTCTATTTGACTCTAAATGGGACCATAATATACTAAATGAACATCATGCTGTATTGAAGACTTGAAACTAGCGATTGAGACCATAAAGTCATGTTTACCATTACAATGTTTACTGAGGTAATAAATCAAGTGAGAAGTAGGCTCATTTTCTCATAGACTTCTATACAATCAGACTTCTTTTTGCAACCAGAGGAGTCGCTCCCTGGCTATTAGAAATAATTCAGGCTTAAGGCACATCCGCATTGGCTTCACTTTTCAGAACCAGAGGTTGCCCACTGGTTACTACAATTCATCCTGAGGGGGACAGGAAAATCTGTAACAAATTTCATGGCAATCCATTCAATAGTTGTCATTAAAACACTAAATTGTCAACCTCATGGCGGCAGCAGAGGAAGAATCAGGGAATCACCACAATTAGTAGGATTCATCCTCTGGGGACTGTGAATGTTGCACAAAATTTAATAGCAAGCCATTGTTGAGATATATCAGTGTGGACCAAAGCCACGCCACAACATCACCACCACAATATATCTTTTATATAAAATACCTTATTTACTCCTGTAGTGGATAAATATAAATGCAAAAAATAACATCTTACAACCAGCTTTTCAGAATATTCTTTAGCAAAATACAATTTGTTATCTTATTCCATCAATGGCTATAAAGGTCAATTCTATTATTCAACAAAAAGTAACTTTCTTTTTAAAATAATTTCTCAAAACAAAGTCTTGTCATCTCTTCCATCTCTTAATATTCATGAGTAACCCAAACTAATTTTAAAGTCAATTTACAGTTGATCCTAACACATGCATCCTTAAACTACTGCTCTCAAACATATTCCTGTTCTTTAAGAAGAAATATAATACAATAAACTAGTTTCCAATTCAACCCTCTTTAAAAATTCAGAATGCTCTTAAGGAGCAACTTCTCTAAATCTGCCCTTCTCTTCGACACAGATACCCTCTCAATTCCTATACGGTATATTTAAGGAAACAACCTTTCCATTTCTAGTAGGACTTTGCCGGGACTCAATGAGCCCTGAGCATCTGAAGCAACTGTCTACGCTGCTAAAGTGTGTTTTCTCCTGCAGCTCTGGTCAGCAGTTCCAGCTGTGTAGTACACACAATAACAGCCTGCAGGGAATATACAGGTGGCCTGAGGAGTAAGAAGACACTTCTCTTCACTTGACAAGCTCATGCAGTGGAGCAAACTACCACCGGAAGGAGCCTAACAGTAGTGGTTTTTATATACAGTGCAGTAGATGATGAGGATGCAGATATTACTGTATAGCAGAGCTCCAGTTTTCTCCAGTGTGCTGTCATAACAGCTGTCAGGAGAGTGTCTCCCTCCCCCTGCATCTACGCATGGCCAGCAGCAGACTAATGAACAGGACGAAGCAGGACAGGAGCCCAGAAATCTTCAACGGCTTGACAAGTTATGGCGACTTTGCAGCTGCATCATAAATGTCCAAGACCCCTACTTGGCACCATCACTGAGGTCCAGTGGAGAAGTGCTTAAATCAAGATTAAATACATCGACACAGCCAGTTGTACATGAGATACTTAAAGGGTAACTTCTGTATTTTTCAACCTCATGTTTTTGTGTCTAAGTGACTAATGGGGATGACAGTTTGTTAAATTGGTCCAGTATTGAGGGAGAACGCTGCAGACGGCAGCCGCTAAACGAGCTGTGACGTAATAGCTTGGTGCTTGGTGCTAATTCCTCACCGTTAATGTACGTCCACTAAATGTGCTTGTTTTTGCCACTGACAGGCTCAGATTGTTGTTATAAGTGTGGGAAATTGTCAAAATTAGCACATGAATTCTTGAGTTATGGCCAAAAATCTCCTTAGGTTTAGGAAACAAACCTACTTGGGTAGATTTAGGAAAAGATCGTGGTTTCGGCTAAAATAAACCCTTTTTTTGGCGTTTGTGCCAAAATTGAAGAAATTCCTTCCAGGTGTTCCTGAGATATTGCGTTCACAAGAATGGTACGAACAGACACAACATTATGGAAAGGACCCTGTAAGATTTGGCCCAGTGGTGGAAGAAAGAGGCACGGACTCAGAAATTTTCAGTGGGTGCTTTGTTTTATTGCTGTCACCAGCCAAGTGCAAAGAAAAATGAAAAGAATTGAGAAATACAAGAAAAAGGAAAAACTAAGTACAAAAGTCTTCAAATAATCATCATCAGTAAACGTATGTCAAACAAACACAAGAAACCGACCAACGCTAGGCCCCTGACTATAAGGCTTCTTCTTCTTCTTCGTTGAAGTTTTATGGCAGTTGGCAAACAACTTTATGGTGCATTTCGGCCACCAACTGGTATGGAGCTTGGATCAGGATTCTAACTACTCACTAGTTTTACTACTAAAGAAAATGAAAATAATAAAAATAAATAAATAAAATAAAATACAAAAAATATATTATATACATATACACAAATAGTCATATTCTCTCTATCAAATTCGTTCTCCTGAGATATTGGATCAAAAATAAATAACACTTTTCCCTAGAACTTCTTTGTAAGTGATCACTTAAATGATAGCCCAACTGACCTTCTTCAAGATTCACTACCAGTTCCTTTCTCTCAGCATCATATTTCGGACTGTAGAGCATAACGTGTTCTAATGTTTCTTCCTAGAGGGTGGAAAGAGGAGAAGTCACGCGTCACAAACGCATCATATCTTTGGGGTACAACACATGCAATAGTATAATCTGGTCTGCACTCGCCGAAATTGAGCCAATAGCAACGTACGACTGCAGCTCCAGTTGCACTGCGCATGTGTTATACCCCATACCCCAAGACCGGTGTCCGCCCATGTCCCAGCCTCTTTCAATAGGCCTTGTCGGCTACTGGGGAAGTAGTGTAACTATGGCATTAGCCTAGCACAACACAAATGGCAACAATCCTATCAGCCGGCAAGATGGAATTAAAAATAGAATATACTGTATCTTAACCATTTGCCATGGCCACAATCTTTACCTAATCTTAACCATACCGTAGTTGCCATGGGCAAATTATAGAAAACAAGAATAAAAAAAGAAAGTTGCCATTGGCATTGTAAGTTTAGGGAAATGGTCCAAAAAATGTGTTTTAAAATTGAGATCAGTGTGATGTAAGTTCCAACCTTTGCCTGTGCTCATGAGCTCTGGCTAGTGACTGAAAGAATGTGATCGCAGATACAAGTGGCCAAAACTAATTTCCCTCCCTGGGTTAGGGACATCTGAAAGGAGTTTGAAGTACTGTTCCTTTTTAATGGAGCCAGTTGAGGCAGTTCATGCACTCGGAGGTCTTCTGATCAGATCTGACTGGCAGGAGAACCAGGGCGAGCCCAGACCTTGGAGAGATTACATTTCCCATCTGGCTTGGGACTACTTTTTGGATCCCTCAGGAGGAGCAGTAGGACGTGGGTGGGAGAAGAAGGACATCTGGGCTATACTTCTCTCCTGCTGACACAGTGTCCTCAACCCTCAGATGGGAAAAAAACAATTAAAAACTGAGTTTTCAGTTTGTACTTTCTGAAACACAGCCATTTTTGCACTTTAGACCTCCAAGACGATGGCCAGGGAGTGTGTTACTTCAATTGAATAAGCCATCTAAAGTTTTTCCATATGCACTGATGCACTCAGCAGGTTCAAGGATTGAGCCAATGACCTGCCAGAGGCCTCGACGCCATCTCCACTGACCTGAAAAAGCATGTCCTTACACTCTGCTAGAATCAGAGTGATGAAAACATACAATGAAAAAGACATTTTATTAAAAATTATAGACTGGTGAATGGGTATTTTTCCCTCATAGTCGATTTTGTGCTTTGATATATTTCCTCATATTCACATACACTGAATACATTTTCTCTTATCCCTCTTTTTGGCTCAAACACAGGCACATTGCTGAGTCACTGTGCGCTTCCAAAGACAACTTGATTGCGCTGACTTATTATGTGTGTGTGTATGTGTATGGCGTTCTATTTTAGTATGCGTTTAAGTCACTGCCACAGTGTTGTCAGGGTTTTGCAAGCATGCCATTTCTGCTGTGCTTATCCCTGCCTCGTTCGCAGTAAATCAATAAATCCACTCCTATTGTTTGTACAAGTGACCAGATAAATGCACACCTCAAATGTGGCCGGCTGTGTGGCTGGCTGGTGTTGTTTATCAGTGTGGAAAAAAGAAAGCAGCCCTATTGGACTCTATTCAGTGGCCTGTAATGAAGCTGTTCCAAGAATACGACAAAATCGTTATAGTGACAGAAGCTTCTGTTAGCTTGAGTGTCCATTAATTCCAGTCTAAGTGAATCACTGTGTATCAAGAACATTTGCTTCAATATCGTGACCATACTGCATATATTACATATGTAGAATATTTGTAAGGAAATGGTTAAATTTTCTGGAGAAACATGCGCTCACTTCTGCTGAAAAATTCTAAATGAAACTATAGGGCTGTCAATCATCCATAGTTAATTGTGATCAATCGCAAAGTAATTTAATATTTTATTTCTATTCAAAATGGACCTTAAAGGGAGATTTGTCAAGTATAACAAAGAAAATAGCAAGCGAGCACATCTCCAAGTCTTGAACAGTACTGGGTGCCAGTTAGTGGTAAGAACAGAAGAAACAAATCACTGGCACTCACAGATAAAGAGTCTTTTTTAGTTTATTCTGGGCAACCAAACTAACGCGTTTCAGCTATAAGCCGTCATCAGCGTGATCACTCAAGACGTAATGCCAGTTTGAATATTATTAGATTTGTCAAGTATTTAATACTCTTATCAACATGGGAGTGGGTAAATAGGCTTGCTTTATGCAAATGTAGGTATATATTTATTATTGGAAAGCAATTAACAACACAAAACAATGACAAATATTGTCCAGAAACCCTCACAGGTACTGCATTTAGCATAAAACAATAGGCTCAAACCATAACATGGCAAACTGCAGCCCAACAGGCAACAACAGCTGTCAGTGTGTCAGTTTGCTGACTTGACTATGACTTGCCCCAAACTGCATGTGATTATCATAAAGTGAGCATGTCTGTAAAGGGGAGACTCGTGGGTACCCATAGAACCCATTTTCATTCACATATCTGGAGGTCAGAGGTCAAGGGACCCCTTTGAAAATGACCATGCCAGTTTTTCCTCACCAAAATTTAGCGTAAGTTTGGAGCGTTATTTAGCCTTCTTCACCAAAAACTAGTATGGTTAGTTGGATTTCTTAGGTTTTCTAGTTTCATATGATGCAAGTATCTTCACTCTAGCTTTAAAACTGATCCCGCTACAACCTAAAAATCACATGTTGCCTTAAAGAAATTAGTGACGTTAACTTTGAGCCCTAGTTGAAATGCTTGAGACTGTTGGTTTGGGTTTGGTTTCGGCTGGGTTCTTTGGTTGGATCATTTTTTTATTGAATTAAAATATTAGACTGAGGTTATCTCAGTTTTTTCTTTGGTTCCCTCATGGCTGGGTTGTGCGGTGGTGTCTAGATGGAACCCCACAATAGGCCCTTTTTACAGCAGCCATTTTGACATGTCATTGCAGGGTGAACACAGGTGTAATTGAGAAAATTGATATGGTCCAATTCTATTTAGTGTGTCACAGCAATTCCAATGAGCCAGTGTGCACAATACCAGGGTCCTCGCCCACCTAAATGCAACAGGGCCATAATTAATGTCAAAATCAGTTTCACCTATCTTTACCCTGCAATGACATGTCAAAATGGCTGCTGTGAAAAGGGTCTATTTGTGAAACTCTGACCTCAAATGGTTAGGGTTGGATAGGTCATCGGGCAGCGAGTGTCGCAAGAGTTTTTACAAGTTTTCGCAATTTGTGGGTTAGACACGATCGGGTTGTACAGCTCTGGATCGCCGGTTACGTGATTGGCCACTGCAGCGTGACATCAGGTTGCCTTTCTCCAAAAGTTGATTCTGTTTCAAGTTCTTTGCCACGCGTTGCTGAGTTTTTTTCCTGCATCCCCTGCGGTCCCCACCGCCGCAGGTTAAATTTGTCGCCTGCTGAGGACAAGTGAAAGCTTAAGGTTAGAAAAAATGTTTTAAAAAGCACTAATTTTAGAGAAAAAGTAGTAATCATTTTCCATTTGACCTCTCAGATCAAAATGTAGGTAAATGCAGTGAGGTCCACTTACTACACTCCCAGCCCTGTTAGTCCGATAACAGAGTCTCTGACACTTCTCACCTCTAGTTCTCCTTCTGTAAATGTATGCTCTTTCATTCGGAGGTGCCAGCCTCTTGAAGTTTAATTAATTAGGTGATAACAGTGACATTCTGTACAAAGTGTGTGTGTGACAGAGAGAGAGAAATCGGGGTGAATGTGAAGGAGACTACAGGGGTGAATGAGAATGATGGGTGTAAAGTGTCCGAGTGTCTTTTAAGTGTGTTATAGAGGAGCACGAGTAAGCGTTCGATACAGTGGAAGTGTGTGTGTGTGTGTATAAAGCAAAGTAAAGGGGATGGTTGCGGGTCCTCCTTTTTGACTTTAAACTATGCAATTTGACATAATTTTGGCTTAACCCATCTGTGCCCAAAGACTATATTTAGTATTATAAGGAAAAAATGCCACCACATTTGTTCTGATAGGTCAAAAGTTTTGAAATTTGGTATGGACATACTTTTGGCACGTATCTAACAGTACAACTTTGACATTTTTAGATCACATGAAAGATCACACTTTTATTAATAGTCGAAATCAGGAATTTTAAGGAAACAACCAGTTCCAAACTGTCATTCTAACAGAATGACTGGTAGAGGATTCACTCTAATCTGAGATATTATGTACTGCTTTTGCAGAATGTGGACATTGTATCGATAAGCGCGCTGTAATGGCAGGGAAAACCCAGCTATGTTGGAACTTACTGTATTTGTCACCTGGATTTAGAGTCCTGCCACTTGGTGTTGACCTCCAAAGAAAGCTGGAAGTATCTAAATCAGTAGACAAGCTGGAGGTTAAACCATACAGGATCACAAGATAAGACAGAGGGGTCGCTAGATGAGTTATGGAAGGGGAAAGAAAAATCATATTTCTGCTACACTAAATTATCAAGTATCAGCTTTTGCTTTTTTTATGGTAAAGCACTGAATCATTTTAAGCCTCCAGGTCTCTGATAATTAATCAAAAGAAACATCCTTAAGATGGTGGTGAATCATTGCTCACCTCTTGTGGGCGTATTAAGCCTGTCATGTGAGGTCGCGGGTGGAGATTGGAGGTGGAGAAAGGTTTGACAACCACTGTTAAATAACACGTACGATGACGCAGCTCGTCCCGCCCCAGCAGAGAAACTAATTTTGCACCAAGAAGCCATAGCTCCGCTGTTACAAATGAACCACGCAACCTCACTTTTTGATTATTTTCATTTTATAGAGCAGCTGAAGTCATAGCTTCATGGAGTTTACGCTTCTCTATGATTTCTTAACGTTCTCTGATCTCTTGTGCTTTCAAACCCCAGTGGATAATTGAAGAAAAGAGTGCCCTCTCATGTGAGGGCACCTGACTGTGTTAATACAAAAAAAAAACATAACTCTGCTTAGAACGAGTTCAAATTGTGAAAAACTTCCAATGCAGACTCTTGAATGGAGAGGTGTGCACAAATTGAGTGCATAGTCTCAAAGTCTGTGAGACAAGTAAAGTAAGATCAGGCATAGTACAAATAGACAAAAACAAGTGAAATACAGAAAAAAATGTGTAACAGCAGCTGCTACATGTCAAATTCCACCAGCTTCCTGTTGTTTTGGCAATCTGTCGGTTACAGAAACTTCCTCAGGTGAAAGGAAGAGACGATTTATAACTCTCCTTTTTATGAGTCGAAGATGTGCCAGGTGCAGCAGACGGAACCATATTCCTTTCTTGTAGAGCGTTTGCTTGATATCTTTGAAATAAGCCCTCTTTTTTGCGAGTGCGGAAGTCATATCTGGGTACACTCAGTACGGTTCTGCGATACTTGAGATCTCGCTGTCTGGCCCATCTCAGAGCCCTCTTGTTCTCCTGAAACCAACGGAAACACACCACAAAGGCTCTTAGCCTAGCAGAAACCCCTTGTCCAGGTTTGGGGCCAGTGGAACGATGTGCACTGTCGATCTCCAGAGGCTTGGCAAACACATCCGGACCCTTAATTCCCGTCACTTTGATCTGAGACTGTTATATCTCAAAATTATGACTTGACCCATGACTTTTCATCTAGCACAACTATGAGGTTGACTTTTTTGTTTGTCTTAAGTATGGTACACAATAAAATATTTGTCAAATCTTGACAGATTTTGAAAATGTGAGAGACCCCACACATAATGACATATTATGTTAAATTTATCAGTTTTGTTCCTCTAGTGTGTGCTGAGCAACAATTTGGCCAAAACAGCACATCACACACTAACAGATTCCATTCATAAACAACAAGAGTTCCGACTAAAAAAAAAAGAAAATCTCTCACGATCAAACATGACTTTA
This sequence comes from Adelosebastes latens, assembly GCA_916700685.1. Lineage (NCBI taxonomy): Eukaryota > Metazoa > Chordata > Actinopteri > Perciformes > Sebastidae > Adelosebastes > Adelosebastes latens. The sequence goes on from CAKAKR010018475.1 coordinate 148,591, forward strand.
GTGTAAACAAACACGGTGGACGACAGGCAGGAGGAATTACTGTTAGTTTTTGCACTACTTTCTACTGAAAATTCACATAGGATAAATGGATGAAATCATGGAGACACGTTAAATAAACACTTGTGTTGTTGCCACAAATCAACAAGTTGGTCCTCCATTTCTGAGCTCCATGTCACTACTACTTTGTGCTTCGCGTTTTGCATTAGCTCATGCATTAGCCGCAGCCACCATGACGGCGGTGGTTGTCCTTCCGCTTCATTCAGCTTGGTTCTTAATTGGCTATCGTTCTTTTCCACGTGACTGCATCATCGGCTGTCCTCGGGGTTCCCCACACCCAACAGGATATCAGATCATAAATATAGAACATGTTTAACATTCACGATTTGAAATCGGTGCAGCTAGGATGGACTTCCGAGCCGATTGGGGATGTAAAAAACACTCTTAACATACCTCACACCACAGGAATATCTGGAAAGATAATCTTTAGAAACATCAAAAAAATCGGGGCTTTGTTGAAGATTGTTGGGAGGGGGGAAATCAGGCCCAAAATCGGCTTGATTCTCGTGTAGTGTGTACCTGGCCTTAACAACTATTGGATGGATTGCCTTGACATTTTGGTACCGTTCATGTTCTCCAGAGGATGGATCTCAATGACTTTGATGATCCCTCAACTTTTCATGCAGTACTTACTGGGTCAAAATGTTCACTTATCCAGTAAAAAATCTTTACATCATCAAAGCCGTGTCTCCTGCACGGGTTGAATAGGTTATCGGTGCATTTGCTCATTTGCAGTCAAATGGAGTTGTTGATGGGAGAGAGGATTGGGACACGGCGGAGGCAGAGGGTCCACTGAGGACCACATACATTTGCTTGCGCACTTTCACTTCGCGCAAGAGCAGATCGTTTCCTCAGCAGAAAAATGCTTGCTTCTCCAATTTGTCGAATCCGCCTTTTCAATAGCAATGCGCCGGTGCAGGCGCACCTGACTTTTAAAGGGAATGCGAGATGACACTCTGATTTAATTCCTGGTATGCCCAAAACACACATATGATTAATTAAGAGACTAAATACAAGCCCTTTGCTCCTTGCGCCATACTTTGCGTCCAGATTATGTGCCATTTAACTAGTGAAAGTGGAGTTGGACACGTCCTAAATGCACTTGTGCCATGCATTTTAGACCATGCGCTATAGATCATTTAAATAGGGCCCTTAGTCTTGTTGAATTAATGCCACAATAGTTTTATGTCATAATATTTCAGGGCACCAGAGTCATGTCAATCCAAAATTAGGTAAAAAGTGCATTTGAATCTTATATGCCAAACTATCCACAGTGCTAAAACTGTTAATTTCTTAGGACACAGATGCAAATGTAACAGTAGCTCCTGCCAGAATGTTAACTGGGAAATGTTGTGAAAGCTTGCAACATGTACTATGTTTCTTTCTTCACTTAAAAATGTAGTGAGAATCCAGACAGCAACATTTCTTTTGGAGACACATTGTAAGTTTTTAAATAAGTTGTCATTGTAGCTGTATACAATTAAAGTTGATAGAAAATGAATACCATGGCTGGAGGCACACATCTTCAAATCAAGTGTGAAGTCTTGCCAAAAACTTTAAAAAGTGTCTGACTTCGTAACAACTTCCAACAGAAGGTAAGAAGAAGAAGGAGGCACTGTGACTCACCTACAGCTACTTCATTATTTTGGAATATTTTTAGAAATAACAAAGCTTGTATTCTCATCTTACTTTCATTCGCCAGTGGCTCATGGCCTGACTTAAAGACTACATGCAAGATTTGTGCGGAAGACTATTTTTTGCCTCTCTTCTAGTCTCTAAAAGTAATTTTACATTTTTCCCAGGTATTTCAGGAAAGGACGTCTGATGTCGCACCATCCCCTTCTATTCCTGTGCCATCAAAACACAGCTCGCTTCTCACGGCTTCGCCTCACAGAAAGGCTTGTAGGGAAAAAAAAGAAAATCGGATCTTAGTCCAAAAAGTGGAAAACAGTTGTTTTTATCTAAAACTGCTCCGAATGCTGTGGAGCTCATGACTCGTCCTCCTCGCTATGTCTGTCTGCTGTTATGTGGGAGGAGTTCACTCCCACCTAACAGATTTCAAAACATAGTTTGTTGGTTTTGTTAGTTTTTTTCCCAAATAATGTTAGACAGTGTGAAGCAGCTTAAACTCATGCTTTCAGCAATGTGTTGGATCATTACATGAGATATGTCATATGCCATTAAAAGTATATGAATTGTGGCGTATTGTGCAGACGTCCATTTGCAAAAGCTCTCACATAAACTCTCTGCCTGACGAACAATCCTAACCATTCGATGTCAATGCATAACCTCAACCATCTCACGGGAGTTTTGCAAATCGAGGGTTACCATCTAGACACAACCGGATAAAGTGACGCGTATCGTCTTTGTACAACCAGACAAAGTGATGTATTTCCTCCTTGTACAACCAGATAAAGTGAATTTATTGTCTTTGTACAACCAGATAAAGTGACGCGTTTCCTCTTTGTGCAACCAGATATAGTGATGTGTTTTGTCTCTGTACAACCAGATAAAGTGACGCTTTCCGGCTTTGTACTACCCGATAGAGTGACGTGTTTCTTCTTTGTACAACCAGATAAAGTGACACGTTTCGGCTTTGTACAACCAGATAAAGTGACGTGTTTCATCTTTGTACAACCAGATAAAGTGACAGGTTTCGTCTTTGTACAACCAGATAAAGTGACGCGTTTCGTCTTTGTACAACCAGATAGAGTGACGTGTTTCATCTTTGTACAACAAGATAAAGTGACGTGTTTCATCTTTGTACAACCAGATATTGTGATGCCTTTTGTCTTGTACAACCAGATAGTGTGACTCGTTTCGTCTTTGTTGATCCTGATAATTTACATCCGTCTATTTTGGTTCTTCGAAAGCAAGTGCAGGAACCTGAATTGATTTATCTCTCTTCACCCGCTATTTTTGAACTCTTTCAAGCCTCCTCGTGTCACACAAAGCCAACACGTTCTCATCCCAACTCTTCACATACCGCCCATTAGCGTCATGCCGCCCCTTGGCGTCAAAACCACTATAGTTACCCTTGACGTCACTTTAGGATTAGGCAACAAAACCACCATAGTTAGGTTTAGTAAAGAACTACATGATTCGGCTTTAAACTACTATGTTTATACAGTGAAAATGACACTGAACGTTGTGAACACGGGACACGAACGAATGGCTGACTGTAAAGTGATGCACAGGACACGGACAGTGGTCTCCTTAACGAAAGCCTTGTGTTTTGTTGGACCCATCCTCCTTCCCTCCCGCCCGCCTGGTGTGTCTCTTTTGCTCTTTAAACTACATCACCACACTTTCTTGGAGCGTTTACTATTGCCGCGGATGGGTTTACATTATAGTTAATGGAACGCCCGTTGCATTTCATACCGACGCGAAAGGGTGCCTTGTGCGATGACACCGAATGCCGACGGCAGTGACAAATCCTCGGTATTTGACGCCCTGGGAATGAGAACGGGCTGACAAAGTGAGTGCTGGTGTTTGCTACAGAACACAGAATAGTCCACGCTTTTAAAACTCTCTGCCTCAGAGAGTCACTCTGTTTCTCTGGTTCCTGTTTCTGTCAGGTAGCATCTGGCTGGCTGTGCCTCTGCCCGGCCAAACCAGCTTGTGCATCTGCCTCTTTGTTGCGTTTCCTCAGCGGTGCACTCTGGCTCACAAAAAACGTGCTTTGACTACCAACAACATGTAATAAAATGTGAAATAATTCATAATGCCCTCTGTGGACATATACTTGAGAGTCACTTTAGTTGCCCAAAATGCCCCTCTGAACCTTCAGAGCTGAGTAGGTAATACCAACACTTTCTTGCATCACTCTAACGTCAGTTTCTGCTATCTACTGACATCAAAATACATCAGCAGATGATAGCAGTAAACTGAATTCCACATCATAAAAGACATTAGGTTTCTCTGTAGCTTTTTGAGAAACTCTGATCCTTATTTAAATTCTGCTTTTACTCTATGTTGGCCCCGTGTAACGCGGAGCATCAGCTTGTCAGTTGGAGTTTACCACTTAAAAACACTGACGACTGTAAATATAGAATGCTGGGATCTGTGCCAACTCCCAGCAGGGATTTCAGCTTATTGCTGTGTTGCTAGATGCCCCTAGCTGTGTGGGCACTGCATGCAAGAGTAGATATGCCGTCTTTGTGAAGTCTGCTGGGTGCGTTTGGTCAGTTAGAGTGAATTATTGATGGTGGATTTTTCTCGCTAAACTGACAACAATTTATGTAACCTTGAGCGCTTTGTATTGTTTTCAACGCACTAAGAGGGATTCACCTTCGGAAATAATTAAAGGGGACATATCCTGCTCATTTACAGGTTCATACATGTATTTTGGGTTTCTACTAGAGCAGTGGTTCCCGACCTATTTTCCTTCGAGCCCCCCCCCTACTTGTATCTAAGAAAAGCTAAGCCCCCACCACCCTAAAATATCATCGCCACCGTCATCCCCCTAAAAAAATTACAAATCCTCAAACAACATCCTCAAATTGGATGAAGTGATTCAGTGTATTAAAGAGTTAGTCTTTCTTTAATGAACACAACTCATGTCACACAACTGAAAATGGTGTTTTTGAAAGGCTAAACGCCAACATATATGGATTGAAGCCTAATATTTAATTTGATTTACAACGCTTTGGAGTTATTGGAAATGTTTGGATCACATGAGTCTGGAAACAATTCTGCGCAGTCACTACTGGAATCTAATTCTACAAATAGTATAATACTGATAATATTAGTGTAGCCTGATCTTTATCTGCAACTGTGCACAAATACTGGGCTTAAACAGAATGTAGCCTACTAAGTAGCAACAAATATATATTTTTAAATAGTTTTATATACAGACATTTGTATAAATTAATCCAGTAAGTGTGTTATTATGAGTTTAGTTATATGTGCAAATTTAATTTTGACAATTCAGAGCAGACAAATCCTCACGCACCCCCTGTGATCTTTAGCGCCCCCTAAGGGCAGCCCAGACCCAAAGTTGGGAACCACTGTACTAAAACATTTTTACATGCTTTAATGTTCAAAAGACATTATTTTTCTCATACTGTCTGTCTGAACATATCTGTGTTCACCCTCTGTCTGAAACGCTTAAATTTAGCGCCTGTCTCTTTAAGGCCCCAACCTGAAAAAGCCAAGTCTGCTCTGATTGGCTTGTGAGAAAAATATGGCACACCTTTGCAAAGGTAGTTTTCAAGCTGTGGGTGGTATATTCTTATGAGCTGATCTGAATAATTTGTTGAATCTAGTCAGCCCACAAAAAATTTACTAGGTTGTCTTATTTCACAGTTTGTGGGTTGGTAGGCACCAGAATGTATGTGCACAAGCACTGGAAAGTGAGTTTTTCATGATATGTCCCCTTTAAAAAGTGCAACAAAATTTAAAGGGAGCCATTCAAGTCCCATCCCAGGATCCATGACACCTCTTGGTATTTGAATTATGCATCTTGAATGATGCATGGCAGGTCTGTTAAGGTTAGGATTTCTCCACACGTTAAAGCAGTGTGAAAAAAAAATAATAGAAGAGCAAAAGTATAAGAAAGTGTGTTTGTAACATTAACTGCAAAAGTTAGCTCGTCCAGCTAACTAATTCTCATTGTCTACAATAGTAACCTGTTATGGTTCAGGGTTACAGAGACTCAATTGCAGACACAGACAAGTCCAAAAAACTGGAAAGTGATGCACACACAAGGTAGAACAAAGACAAACTGGCTGGGGAACAGCGAAAACAAGGGAGTATATAAACAGGGTCGAGTAATGGCAAAATCAGGGGCAGGTGAGTAATTGAGGGCAGGCATGGCTAATCATGGGAGGCGGAAACACACAAGGGCAGGAACTGAAATGACAGGAGATGTTTGTATATCAAAGTAAAACAGGAAACAATGAAAGAATGACACAAAATGAAAACCATAACCTATGGGCAGGGAGGGGACATGACAGTAACTAGTGTTACTTACAAGGCCAAGAGTTAGCATAGCATTAGCTACATTTGTGGAGTTACATTTGGGGAGGTTTAGCTGAGATAACTTTGCCAAACTCATTGATTTGTATTCATCCGCATGTGTCCTTCAGCCAAATTGGTGCAATTTGCATTTTGTAACTTTTCAAAATGTAAGTTGTACTGTATCTAATAACACACATTTAACAATTCAAACTTTCTAATGGTCAATCTCAGATCATTTTGTTTACAATGTTGCTAAATGGAAGTTGGTTGCATTTTTCTGTCCTGTTACCAACACTCTTACATCTGTTTAAATATCAATTAAAAGTCATGTCAAATTGTTTGCCTTAACCTTTGTTTTTCCCACAAAAAAGTGGGTATTTTAAAGAAATAATAGGTTCATGTTCAAAAATACTGTATATAGGCCTATAAAAGTCACAACATATGCAGGCAAAATTTATTGTTTTAAAAAACACAATGCAGTTGTGATTTATCAATGATGGACCAAACATAATTGACAAAGTGGTTCATCTTTATTTTTTTTTTAGAACAATGAACAATGCCACTTCTTCATTTGATGCATGTTACACCAACTAGTGAGGATGCTTACTTTTTTCTTGGAGTCTGTTGGCTTTAGTCTTTTCTGCATCATTATATAGCGCCAAATTTCCATGATATCATGTAGGTAGCCATCAAATTACTATATATTTTTTATCAGCTGGAAACATTAAACACGAGACATGTTAACTAACTAGCTAGCTAGCTACAGCTGAAATAATGACAGCTAAAGTTTTCATTCTGTTGGCAAAATCAGTGGTAACAGATAAAATTGAGAGGCCTGTGTTTGTCTGCTTCCGTCTAAAGTGGAGATCCATTGGTTCAAAAAGGAGCGCAAATTTCAAGTTGTAAATCGGCCTCAGTTATCATTAAAAACTGCACGTGTGCAATGTGAGAAACTGCAAATACAAGAACATTCATTTCATAATTACAGACTTAGCCGTCACAGAGGCCTTGTTTATCATAACTGCACTACATTGCTGCTCCAATTTCAAAAGGAACTGTTGGCTGAGGAATTTCTGCGAATGCTCCACAGCCTCTCCATCATCCAAATGTTATTTGCTGCTGGTATTGGGACCATAAAACCTTTGACCCCTAATCACACTTTTCAATCGACTCCATCAATCAGGTGAGCTAATAACGCCACAACAGATTGCTGTGTCATTATTATTCTTTTTCCCGATGTAAATGAGATTTGAACCCTATATAGCTCCCGAGGGAGAACGAGCCCTAGCTGGCAGCAGCCATTTGCTATAATGCTCCACCTGTGTCCTCCATCGCATAGAGAATGTGTAATCATATTTTGTGAGACAACCACAGCAGGAAGCCATTCCAGACACATGCGATCCTAACGGCAAAGAACTGCAAAGTTCAAAGTCACGGTGCCCTTTTACAATTGTCTGTGAACACTGAACTGCTGTATAAGTGAAAAGTAGCAGGGAAAGAAAATAAGCACCAAGGAGAACAGGAAGAGATGTTTTAAGAGGGATTAGAGTGAGCAGAGGTGAATGGAGGTTACTCAGTGAGACTGACGTAATACTTGTTGACAAAAAAGAATCCTTAACCTACAATGGACGAGGGGTACAGACGCTACTGTTCTGGCTGAAGAGGAAAGGTCAGTCCACCATTGGGGAGCCATTATGTTGCAGAGTGGAGGCCAAATCAAGAGGGCTGTACAGGGAAAGAGGATCTAGGAGTGGTAGAACCAAGTTCATGTTTTGTTTGAGTGTTGTGTGGGAGTTATACTATGAAGGCCTTTACACACTTTTCTTTTGTGCGATTGATTCACACGTCAATATATTTTTTCAAACTTCAGTGCCTTCACACAGACCACGACTATAGCCAGGTCTCCACCAAAAGTTCCCGGGACTTTTAGTCCCTTGAACTACATTTTAAGGAACTAAAAGGTTCCTTCAGCCCACTGTTGTCTGCATTTCCACCATGCTCTACAGACCTGCAAAGAATAGGCAAATTAGTCCGCGGACGTATGAAAAAGCAACATGACATAGGACAAGGGTTGCTCGTGGTCACAGCAGTAGACACACTCTGCTGTTCAGTGTGTCCGCCTGTTTCATCTAAAAAAACATGTTACACCTTAGAAAAAATAAACTTAGGTTGCCTCACTGCGACAATGATATTTCCTGCTGCATATATTTACTGATGCACGTTGGATGGAATGAATGAAATGCAGAGGAGGAAAATTAATCAATCAAGCAATCAACGACGGTCATCCCTGCAAACCCCACCCCAAATGTTCCGGTACTTTCAGAAAGTACTACACCCCGACCAGGGCCTTTCTGGGGGGTAAAAAAGGACCTATAAAATGTCCCCGGAACTTAAATTAGACCCTGGTCCCTGCGGTTGAAACGCAATGAGTTCCTGAAAATATTCTTAGTTTAGGGGGAAAGTTCCTGCGGTGGAAATGGGGCTTAATAGGCAGCAAAATAGCAGTTTTTTGGAACAAAGCTGATTTTTTTCTGAGCTTTTGCAACACGAAAGGAGTATTTTGCATTTTCATGTTGTTTATTTGTCACGCCCCCAGTGTATAAAGGCCTTTATTTACTTACCCCGTTACACGGGGTGAGTAATGTTTTGAGTCATTATATTGTTCTGTTCTGTGGCCTTTTGAATGGGCTACTACCTCATTAACACTAGGCTATATTTGTAATGTTTAGCTTCTTTGTAAAGAGGTACTTTAGTTTAGAAAGTAGGTACTTTGAAAATAATAAGTTTTGTACAGTACAGCTACCATTATCTTAAACAAACTGCGGCACACAAGTCATTTAATGCATTCATGAGACATGCTACTAACACCACTCGGTTGCTTGTAACAGCAAGTCATAATGATTTAAAACGATATACACCTTTGAAAGAAGTAACACATTCTCCTTACGAGTGGCACATTTAATTCATTAGCAACTGTTACAGTGAGTTTTAACATTTACAGTTCTGGTCAAGGTCGTAAATTCCATATGAGAGACGTTTAGAGTCAGTTTGGAATCAGTCAAATTTTATTTATAGCACATTTCATATCATAATGACTTAAGGCATCATGAGCTGATTATGAATTTATTCGTGGTATAGTGAGGAGACCTTTAGTTGGTGATCTAAGGGATCTGACTGGTGTGTATTCAGTGAGCATGTCAACAACGTAGGAAGGAGCTAAGACATTCGTAGATTTAAAAACAGTAAGAAATATTTTTAAATCAATTCTTTGTTTTACTGGGAGCAAGTGAAGAGAAGTTAAAATAGGAGTGATGTGTTCAAACCTTTGGTTTTGTTTTTTAGTGCTCTGGCTGCACCTTCAGTTTTTACCGTACGCTCACAGCAATTAGCTTTAGAGCAGTAGAGAGCGATTTGCAGCCTTTTTTTTGCCCTGCATGGATTTTACCTCTCAGTGAGGAAGCCTTTTAGACACCACTCAGAGCCGAATAAAGTCCCGCCATGACACCTCAGCATTTTGGGGTATATTTATTTATTCATGATAATTCCCCTAAAACGATGATAGGGGTGATCTACAATCAAAGATAAGCTAATGGTAAGGATGGAAATTTGAATATATTGACGTTGGGAATAGCAGTCTGAATTTTTTGTCAACCATTTTTTATATAACATTATAGTTCTGTAGTGCTGCCACCCTGTGTAAAAGGCAGATGAGGTGGTTTGGCAGTGGAAAGCTTTAAAAAAAAAGGATGTTGAAGAACCAGGTTGATAAGCAGGAGTAGTGCAAAGGGCAAAAACAAAACCCTGGAAATTCAATAAAACTAAATTAAACAGAAGAAAAAGAACACCAAACAAAAGAAAGGTGCAGCCTCACGGCAAGCTGCCAACTCCTTTTTCCTCCAGTGAATGGCATTTTACTTTCTCAGCCTCTCCTAATTGGAGCCTACCACCTGCCCAGGTAAGTATAGGGTGAGTTAAACCAAACAAGCATCCAAATTCACACAGAATAATGAACATACCATTAATGCACAATCTCCCCTCCCTGCTCAGAGGACATAATGAGGCAAACCTGTTTGCACTCTCCTTGATTGAGCTGCTGAGCAGCTGATCTACTCCAACATCCAGGCAAGAAATCCAATGAGCCCTTAAAACAAACAAACTAAACAAGTTTGTGTCATTTATACACCTTAATTGATAATGTGTCAAATTAAAGCAGCAGTAGGTAGAATTGGAGCAAATATGATTAAAAAAAGTTATTTTTATAAAACACTATATCCTGACAGTAGTACTTGAGACAGGTAATCTGAAAAAAATCATGTTCTTCCGGTGTCCTCTGGTGCTCCTAACGGCATCTGCAAGATTTCACAGACCGGAGGAAAACAACCAATCAGAGCAGAGCTGGAGCCTTACCGTCTCTGAGCAGCTGTCAATCACTCGCGACGGTCAAACTAGGCAGCGCTAATCAAACATGAATCAATATTCTGTTACTGTTATGCCTATTTCTCGCATAAAATGTTTTTCAGAAACATCTTGTAGTGTACTGTTAAGCTGTAAAATGAGAGTTTGTGACCTGGCCGCCATGTTGAGATCAGTTAAGGAAATACCAAGCACCGCCCACCAGGCTAATAAGCTAAGCTAAGCAGCGGCAGCTTCACATGATGTGTCACAATCATATCAGAGTTTCTATTGGCCCAGAGCTAACGTGGGTCGCAGTAATGGACAAAATATGCTTGTTTTATTGGCGCAATGGTCCACATCTGTAGATATGCACTTTTTTGATGATACGGCACAATTTAATAATTTATATAAATGTATATAAATGCAAGAAATTGCATTTATATTACTTTTTTACCCCTACATCCTTGATTCCAGAAACAAAGTGCAGCACAATCAAATTAGATTAATATGAGAATAATACGCAATATTTAACAAAAAAAGTTGTGTAATATTTGTCAGTTTTTTAGGGACTTTTATTTAACAACTTCTTGTATTTGTTCTAGTTGCCTTCTCCCACATTATCCAATTGCTGCACAGTATAAAAGCTGTGCACCGGTTCTGTAGCAGTTTTTTTTTAGAATCCGAGTGTCTGTTTTGGCATTTATTCAATTACAACCACGAAAAGCAAGAAGGCTAAGAAACCGTGACGTGTTCTGTCGGTCTGTCGATCTTCTCTGTTTCAGTACTACGGACCGCACCGCACCGCACCTACACGCGCGCACAAGGTATCGGATCCACGCAAATAGGTACCAGAACACAGGCAGTCAAAAACCGAAAGGAACAGGATCCGCAGCAAATTAAGCCCTGCATTGGCCGTTAAGCAGCCACGGTGCAACTGAACAAAGTTTAGTGTGAAACTTGAGCAGGACAACAGTGGCTGTGGTCCTGGAGGGAAGTGGCAGTAGAGCTTTAACCTATAAGTTAGAGATGTGAGGGTGCAAATCCTTTTGCAGCCTTGTACACCAGCACAGGGGTTTAGGAATTGAGCAGCCACGGGCCACCATTGGAGGGAGCATAAAGAGGAGAGCGAGATAAAATAATCTGTGGGGGAAGAAGGGAGGGGGTCCTGCAAAGGTCTCAATAAGCCGTGGGTCAGTGTTTCAGGGGGTAGTTGCACTTTAGATTTAAGATGGCTAAAGCTTGAGGTGCAGCACACAGAGTGTCTGATGATTAGATTTTGCCTGTACTTTAAGCTTTGTAGGGCGGCTATAAGTCACACCATGGTAAAAGAAAGGAGTGTTGAGCATTGTTGCTATAACTATAGAATGAAAAATTGGGGATGACACTGGATGGGGATAAACGTTGCGGATGCAGGATCCATTTTAACGAAAGTAGGGAGGGGGTTTAGCCTGGAGGGGCTCCAGTGAAACAGATGTGCAGACATTTACCACAGCAGTCGATGCAACAATGCTTTCTGCCATGAGCTTAGTGGGGATTCACACAGAAGCCCAGTTCGGGTGTCAATAGGATAATTTACTAACCCACGGTGGTGACAATGGAGAACATCAGGGTGTGCCATCATCAATCTGCAGGACCATTAAACAGGCAGCACCATTCAGCAGTCACCTAAGGTAAATGTTACTAGGTTGAGTGTGTGAATGCGGGCATCACAGATGCTTTATTGAATTAGACCCATGGCAACTCCACTATAGGCTCAGCAGTGATTTCTGGCACCACAAAAACACTGTTGTGCAGTCTGAAGCCAGTGCTGATGTAGAGGCTGTTGGGATATTGGCATAGCTGATCAAAGGGGGGGGCGGGGG
>CAKAKR010018475.1:160933-199637 GCA_916700685.1 Adelosebastes latens
CAGTCTTAGGGAGGTGTTGATATTGAGAGTCAGGTGGTTCAGCAAATCAACAGCAATGGTCCGGAGAGGGACTGTGCAGATGGGCCTGCTGGTTTAAGTAGGCTATATTAAATCCTTAAACCCGCATTAATAGATTTATTTGGTCACTTAGGGGTAGTAGAGCAAGCTGTACACACAACATTGACATAATATCCTTATCAAGTCGCTGTGGCTAAAGTGTTAGCAAACAGTTGCCTACTTACACATCACACAGTTACAGAGCACCATTATCATTCATTTGGAGTTGGTGATTGTGGTGAATGTAAGTCCAATATTCACTCTCTTTTAGCTCTGTTTTTGGTCTCCACCAACTCCGAAGGGAAATATCTGGCTCTTTAGCTGCTGAATGCTCCACTACATTCACCAGCTAATCGCTAACTTTGTGTGTCTGCTGTTTTGTGCTGGGCAGGCAGTGTACGGTTGGTTTTGGGGTGAGAACCAAAACAATGAACTGAAAGAAGCTAAAACACTCTGTAGAGTTTAGAGAAGTTGCAAAATCAGACGATATTATGTATGGGTTTGTCACGCGATATAAAGCGATCCCTTTCATAATACACAGTCATTTTTTTCCATTGTCATTATAAACATTTTGATTAATGCCGCTTTAAGATTTAGTTGTAGCTTCTTGCTATGTCACGCCCCTTGGCGTGCCTTTATTTTCGGCATCAAAACCACTATGGTTGGGTTTAGGAAAGAAATACATGGTTGGGCTTAAAACTACTATGTTTGTACAGTGAAAATTACACTGAACGTTGTGAACATGGGACACCAACAGCAGTCTCCTGGATGAAAGCCTTGAGTAGGCTTTGAGCACTCTATACAACATCAGCCAACAATACAATGTGTTGGCCAATCAAAAACAAGTGTATTTCATCCTCTAACTGGTACCCGTTGCAACATGCACACACCGACACATGCATTTGCATTCTGAACATCTGCTTAAAAGGATTACACCTCAGCAAATATGCAAGGGTGGAGGTGATGTAACATGAAGGAGAAGGTATACAGTTCCAACTGTGGAACTGGAATAAACTTTTGCACTACTTGCATAGTAACACAGTTCCTATAATGTAACCTGCAGCATGCTAATGCAGTGCAGAGGCCAACAGAAACAGCTAGTCTATTTGTATTCATAAACATAAAAATAAAATGTGGTAATGATCGCTGATGTTGAAAGGCTAAATGCAGCGTCTTTATGTGAGGTTAGATAAACAAGCTTTGGAGGCAGAGCCAGAGGGTAGCTGCGAGAAGCAGCTTTGAATGTCATTAAACCTCTCACACACTTAGTGATGAAGACAAAGGGACAAAGAGGGTATAGAAGAGTCAGATGCAGAAGATCGAGTGGGAAAAGACTGATAGCACGAGAGAATGAAGGACTGAAAGAGAGAGAGGTCAGCCGACGAGCCGGGCTTCTGCCATTTTCTCTCAAGTGTTCGCAGCCCTGTGAGTTCAGTTCACAAAGCTTCAGACTCCCGGGGCAGGTAGGGACAGATGGAAAGGTCTAGAGGAACAGACGGAGGAGAGGTAGAAAAGACAGAGAGCAAATGTTATGCCCCGTGGTGATGTCATGAAGGTAGACAGTAAAGAAGAGATATTAGAGGTGGGGTTGGGGAAGAAAATCCGGTGCTAGCGAGAACCTAAAAGCGGCAAGAAGTAACACCACTAATTTAAACTGTTTTTACACACAGACGTGCTCTGTCAGAAGAGATTACTGCATGCCCACTGCCAAGCACATTCATTATTTTGCTTATTTTATGAGTTTATGATCGCTGTGTTTTCATTCAGACACAACATAAATTGGTTTTGCTCAGAAACAAAATAATGTGCTCATTATTAGTTTTTGATTGCTCGCTTCCCGCCGAGGAAAAAAAATCACATCTCTTTGCCAGTTGCTTTTTGATTGTTTGGGGGATTGCTTCATTTGTGCCAGGAATTTGATTTGATAAAGCTTTTTTTTTTTTCTCTTCATTTTTCATTTTTGACAATACAAATTAAGACTCAAACTAACACAATAACATGATGCTGTTAGGAATAATGCCCTTAATACATCAATACAGATCTGGGCACATATTTATCAAGTGTCTCAAAATCAAGTTAGGACTATTAATGACGCTTCCTACACTGACTTTCAGCAAGGGGGACTACTTACTTTTAGAAGAGAGTGTGACATCGCTGCTTTACAACACTCAAGGTAAAAATGATGATGTTGTATTGTAGTTTTCTTAAATGTTCGCGTGCAATAACGTCTTTGTTGCTTTTGGCGTGTCATATGTATGCCATGTAGTCTGTACTGTCATGTTATGTTTCGTTTACGTATGTACTTTACTTATTTTACATACTTATTTGAAGCCCAACCATGATGTTTTTCCTTAACTTAACTAAGCGGTTTTGTCACCTAAACATAACCACAACTGTTTCACGGAAGAAAGTAGAGTGGGAAATTGTTTTGCATTTAGTTTTGTTTTATTTATTTATCATGTTTTAATATGTTAAGTTCTTTAAAATGTTCCTCTTTCAAATTATTGTACATTTATACATGTCAAGTTTTAAAAAATGTTCCTGTTTGTAATTTTTGTTAATTTATTTTTCATGTTTTAATATGTATAATATACAAGTGGTTTAAAATGTTCGTACTTGTTTGTAATTTTTGTAACAAACTATATATACATATGTATATCATATTTTTGCTTGGGTGTATTGACATTTATTATCAGTATGTTATATTTGAGTAAAAAGACATATACTGTATATATATATATATATATATATGATGGCTAGGCTATACTTGGGTTATGGTTAGACGTCTACTAAACTTTCACCGACACAACATTTAGCTGTGTTTTAGCCTAGTTGGAGAATAGACGGCAATTAGATGAATATTAGACAATTCCGTCCATAGAACAGTTGGTAACCATAATAGTTGTTAGCAGACCAAGTTAAATTTGAGCAAGAAGTGCATCCTATAACATTGTTTTTTGTATCTATTAGACGTATATATGTAGTTGTTCAATAGCTGTCTAATTGATTGAATATTTTTCCATCGAAATGTAATTGAGAATGCAATTTAGTTGTATGGGAATGTAATTTTGGAAGAGACAGGGGTTGGGATATCCACGGCCTACACCAGAACCCCAGAAATATAGCCTCTTGCCCCCAGAGGCTTATATGTCGTCAGACAGATAGCCAATTGGTTAAGAGAGTGGGACACCTCTGGGGCTCTCCTGAATATCAGCAGAGATAAGAGTGATTTGCTCAATTAGGAAACTTGATGGAATGCTTTTAGCCACGGTCCTAAAAGTGACTGAACTCTACTCTGAGAAACTTCATAAATATGGGCCCAGATTAATTTAGTAATAAATCCAATATTCAAGGAATATCACTATATAGTTTTAAAAAAGAGTGATTGATCCAAATCTACTTGCACTGTGGTCATATAGCTGGATATTTAATTTGGCGACATGGATTTAAGTAACACGTACAGTATATGTAATATACAGGCAATGCTTCTAAACATTAAAGAACCTTCTTCAATCAGAGCTACAGCCTCTGTGCTGTCCATTCAGCATTTTCCACCTGGGAATATTCAGCTGCCACCTTTATTTCTGCTGAAGTGCTTCCTTGTGACGGAAAGTTTTAATAAAAGCACTGGAGAGATTTCAAGGCTTTGGGACTGAGTCACCACTATGACAAGATAAAGAAATCCCGCTACAAAAGTGCTAAATTATGTACATGCTCAGATTCTGAACGCCTCTCTTCATAACCCTTGAGCCCCACCGCAGCACATCTGTGACAGATACACTTGCGATGCAACAAGCCCCCTGGGTGGGGGGGTTGGGTGGAGGAAAGGGGAAGTGGCGGTGCTTACAGGGAAAGTTGAGTCATGAGGGACAACCAATGGGGCGACACACCCGTCTTCCACCAACTATTAGCGCGTAGATAGATGGCAGAGTTGGGGCGAGGGTTTGTGGGTAATATGGGATGATGTGTGAGGGGGATGCCAAGGTGTTTAACCCTTTTCTTTAGAAGGATCTGTTCTTTTCCCAACCCGCTGGGTGAATAGGAGGACGTATACATCATAATGTTGCTTTTGGCCCTATAGGGAATACAGGTTCTTTTGATACTGGCTCATGGCTTGAAACTGTGTGTTTGCATTACCGGGAGATTTCTTGTGTCCCTGTGTGCTTGTCCTTTGGTGTGAGTCTATAGTAGCATCATGGAATACAAATGGCAGTTATCATTCCACCTACCTCAGACCCCACCCATGCATACACACACTCTTCACACACACACACACACACTTACAGAAAAACATGTCTAATGGACCACGGCTAAAAATCATCAGAATCAGAATGACTCCTGCACTAATTTGAAAGGGTTTCACTTATGGGGACCTCATTTTTTGTCCCCATACCGTCAGAGGTCCTCATGACGTGACTCTGTAAACAAAGCGTTGTCCCCATAATGTAATAAATACCAACTCACACACACACGCACACACAAAAAACACCATAGCTGTACTCTCTCTACATTGCTACCTACTGTACCTGGCCCTGAACCGCTATGCTGCTTTTCCCCACACACTTGGATTAACCAACACTTCCTCTGCCCTGAGGGTCTAAAGAAGTCGCCGGAGGGGAACTGTGAGCTCAGTCCGCAATTTACTCTGCTACGTTTCCCCACAGCTGCCACATGCTGCCTGTAGCAATTGACCAAAGGTCTTGAGGAATGAGCGGGAGAAAAACATTCCTCTTGGTCTCATTCTCTACCTTGTTTTTTCCTCACATGTGCATACCTAAGCTTGGACAAATTTTGTCACATGCCCAGCCATCACTCTTTATCTCTCGGTGTCCCCAAGTGTGTCTGTCAGTGCAGAGTGTTAGCTTAGTAACAAAGGCAAAATAAATACCTGAGGCTTGTTGAACTGTTTGTAGTGCGCCGGCTGCAGGTGGCGGAAGTCACAGGGGGCTGCAGAGATGGATGGATGCACAGGTGCGAGGTAGGCCTCCGTGAGCTTGGGAGGAAACCACAGCTTTTTATTATTTTTCTTTACTAAACCTTCTGTCACCTTGTATGAACGATTAGAGCTGTGTAAATGATGCAGAAAAGATGTCTGGTGAAGACACAGGCTGCCAGGGTATGATAAAGAAGAAAATCTGTCAGCATCACATATTTTGGCTTTTTTTTTTGAAGAGCTAAATAGGGGTCCAAACCATAGACTGTATATAAAGAGTGGACGTAGTCACCATGACATCATCCACTGGTTGGTGGACTACAGTCTTGAAGCCTCAAATTCATCATTTTGGCCATGGTCATCTTGGTTTTTGGCCATCGCCATCTTGTTTTTTTGCAACCAGAAGTGATAGGAAAGGGTGGAGCTAGGTACAACTGAATAGGACATTTTTAGGCGACCATAATGTTACAATTAACTTTCATGAACTGAAAACACACTGTGAAAGGATTACATTTCTAAGACGAAAACAACCCCCAGACCCCAGACCCGACCCAATGCAGTGGTAGCGACCGGGCAATCACAAGGTAACCACGCTTTAAAGCATCCCCTGCTTTATGGTTTATTTGACTCTAAATGGGACCATAATTTATTAAATAACATCATGCTGTATTGAAGAAGACTTGAAACTAGCGATTGAGACCAAGTTTACTAAAATAAATATAAGTGAGAAGTAGGGTCATTTTCTCATAGACTTCAATGTGATCAGACTTCTTTTTGCAACCAGAGGAGTCTCCCCCTCCTGGCTGTTAGATAGAATGCAAGTTTAAGGCACTTCCGCATTGGCTTCACTTTTCAGAACCGGAGGTTGCTGCCTGGTCCAATCCAAAGCCAATACTTTATTTGACATCAAATGCAGCCATTTTTGGCCACACTAGTGGCTTGATTGTATGGATGGCATTTTCGGTAGGTCAGTCGGTCAGTCAGTTCGTCGGCCCATCACTTTGGTCCTGACTGAAATGTTTCAACAATTATAAGATGAATTGCCATGATATTTTTACAGACATTCATGGTCCTCAGAGGATGACGCCAACTGACTTTGTCAATCTCCAGTCTTTTTCTGTTGCACAATCAGCAGGTCAAAGTTTTCACTTATCCAGTAAGATATCTACTGATATATTGGCACAAAAGCGCAGACAGTAATGGTTTCCAGACAATTTATTTTAATGACTATAGTGATCCTCTGACTTTTCTTCTAGCGCCACCATGACGTTGACTTTTATTGTGGGTTTGAGATTAATGTCTTACGTACTGAGTGGATTGCTATCAAATTCGATGACGACTTTTTTGTTCCCCTGATTTTTAATCTAGCGCCATCATCAAAATCTTAATTTATCCAGTACTTTATGACAACTAATGACATTCCCACCAGCCTCAGCTGTTATTTTGTGTTTAGCGCTAATTGGCAAATGTGAGCATGCTAAGACGAGAAACTAAAACGTTGAACATAGTAAACGTTAACCCTGCTGAACATCAGCATGACAGAATTATCATCATGATCATTTCTTTCATTTTTTGTCACTTTATGCAAATCAGATGAACTGTGACTGGGCTCATCTACAGCTTTAGTCTCAGTAAATACTGCACTAAATTGAAAAATGAGGGTAATTAGCAACAGGCTTGGTAAATATCTCCCTTCATCTTGTTAATACAAAATGGGCTTCTTTCAGTCTCAGTTTCAGTTAACCTCACATACACAGGGAACATTTCAAAATAGCCTATAATACACTCTGTGGGCTGAACCAATTTGAATTGAAGAATAACTTAATATTCACATTTATCTCAACAATTCTTGAGAAAACTTTGTCACTCTAAAATATAAGTAACCTAAATTCCTATTCAGCCCTTTTATTCAGACAGAATGTAAAAGAAAAAAAAGTCCATAATTAGATGCTTTGGCTCACTGTGTTAACACAGGACCTGACAGGATTTGATTAAATTAGGAACAATTTCAGTGCAGAGAGAATTTGTCAGGGGAAATTTATTTTCACCATCTCACCTGGTTGAATCGTGCACCTTCCTGTATCATAAATGATTTCACGTTGATTATATTATATTATAAGAATTTTGAGCCTTATCCAATGTTCAGATTTAGGTTGTGGAAATGTATGCAAATTAGCACATATTTGATAAGAGAGTACCTCATTTGCATATTTAAACATAACATTTAAAAAAACAAAACGGTATTACAAAAAAATAATTGTCTTAATGTAAGTAATGAACTGGGGAAGTTTCATGGTGATAACTATTTCTTAAACTATATTTATTAGTTAAAATCTTCACCCTGTTCACCTGTGTCTACCTTTAATGTTCATGAGCAGTGTGATCACAAGTGGAGTGAAATTGTGTGACAATCCTTAGGAGCTCAGACCTGCAGAATGTCCACAAAAACATGTACAATTCAGTGGCATAATTTAATTTAAAGATTCAAGGCTCAATTCAAGGCTCTTTACATTTCTTTGACATGAGGAACTACTGTATATAAGTAACTTACTCTACTAGTCACATTATGCAAAGGTATTGATGTATGAGGGCATATAAAACAGTCAAACAGTGAACACATAATTCTTACCGATCGCAATCATAAAAGAAAAAGATAAGATACATTTTGCTGTCCTGGGAATTATTGATGAAGTAAAGATTTTCACCTTGGGCTTGTTTTTTTGTCATCAATAACAAGCAGTGTAAATTATAGTCTACAAGTTGTTGCTATAGTGATGAAGGAGTCACTCATTGTCATGCTCTGCTAAGCCAGGGAAATCACTACCAGATATAATTGTGGACCAAGCGGAGTGCGGGTCCATACATTTATCTTCAAAAAATACCTAATCAATTACCTAAATGCTGCATGAGATAAATTCTTTTTTGGGCATGGCTGCAGGTATAATCCTCTGAAAGAACATTAGGATTTTAATCCCTGGAAATGTGCTCAGGGGAAATGAGGTTGCCTCTCGGTAAGATTTAGATTGTAGATTGGTATGCTATGTAATGTAATTTCCTTTGATTTGGTCCAGATGATTGCCTCTTAGAATGGGACCATTATTGGCTGGAGGAACTTCCATGTGATTAAATTATTCATTCTGAAACAAACTCACATAACCTTTTATAAGCAGGCAACCTATATAAAATGAGAGTTATAGCAGCCAAGATATAAGATGAGACCAGAGTAGAATCCCCAGATGGAGGGAAGATAAGCAACCCTTAAAGAGTCCTGAAGGCCATTGAGATCATTATTTCTTTTCAGGACAAACGAGTTGTCTCATCAAAGCTATTTTCTATCTGAAAGTGATGGAAAAGCTGGTAATTCCAATTATGCCATCCTCAGAGAGACTTCTTGCACTAATCAGACTGAGAAGAGCCCTGAGTGGACTCCTCTTGTCCATCAACAACAGCAGCTTAACGAGCCAGAGGTTCCACTGAAGAAGCACATCTGCCAGCTTGTTTTGGATGTGGTAATGGTCCGGTAGAGAGGAGCCGGCACAGGGGAGACTGCAGAGGGGAGTTTTAGTTACACACACAGTTCTCACATGCAGCTGCTGCACAGGCCTAAATAACTTTATTGTTTGAGTTAAAAATAAAGAGCCAGAGCCAGAAATGGACAAACAGAGGAGGAGGGATCGTCACAAGTTCATTGACCTATCAGTTGAAGGGTTGTCCATATCAATTACGGTACTAAAAAAGTTAAACAACACATTTGACACATCTTTAGATTGTTAAAAGCTGACATGGCAGAAAATACCCTTCATGTGAAAGAGAAATGGGAGTTAGAATTAAATGTAATCATTGAGGACAGGACCTGGGAGGACATCTGTATAAATAACCACAAAGGTATTAAGCGTCATCTATGGAAAGAATTTGATTGGAAGATAAAAAAAAGAGTTTTGGAGAATGGAGATCATTCACATACCTTCTGGGACTGTCCAGTACTGCAGGGATTTTTGGCAAGATATAAAAAAAGGAGATACAAAAATAATGAAAATTGTTATCCCAATGGATCCTGTGTTGTTTTTACTTGGAGAATCATCCCAAAATGTAAAGGGTAAAGACATTTTTCTACAAAGATAGACTCCAGTTATGACATACTGGACTAAATACATGTTAGGATGAGGACAGATGTACTCTGAAAAAAGAAAAAAATGAAAAAGAAAAAGCCCTCTGTCAAGGAATGTTCAACATTGTCATATGTTGTCTAATACTGACATCAATTCAATGAAACTTGAATAAAGTAAAAAAAAAAAAAAAAGGATGGATGACATGACAGCTAAAACCAAAACATCTGGATTGCCCCCTGGTGGCTGGCTACAGTGTAGGTCATAAATCCTGCCCCCTCCATGTTAGTGGATGGGACATGGGCCAAACTAAAAAGTCAAAGTACACGTCAAATACATTTTTCCCAAAGAAGGTTTCTGTCAACTTAGGTAGTTCTTATAATGATGTATGCTCAAGTGTTAATTTGTCTGAGAAGTTTGGTTTTAATTCAACACATTCTCACTCCCGGCTCGTCAAATAACGCCGCTTGGTCAGTGCCCCTCGGCATCAGAGACCGACGCAATGTGTACCCCACTTGCGTTACTTTTGGACGGACCAGGGACGGCATGTCAATATAAGCTTGTTATATGCATACTGTCCTTTTAAAATAAACTTCAGTTTTCACAGGAAGTTAGGTCCTGTAATTGCCACCTGAACTGAATCATTTATTTACATATAGCCTTGCTTCCATTTTTTCTAGTGGCCATTCGCGGTATTGCAGCGAAATAAATCCCGCTGCGGCCCAATGAGCATTTTCCTAATGGAGCACCATTGCAAAAGAATCGTCTGTAACACTGTTCACAGGACACATCAAACTGCAAACAAGACCCATTATGACTCATCCTATTGTGAATTTTTGATCCATGGAGATTTTATATTCGTAAAACTTTCCTCGAGCCAAGAAAAGCGATTGTAAAATCTGTGACATGAGTGATCTGAAGTCTATGGGCCGAGTGGGAACTCGCGGGCGGGGCCAAGGAGGGAAACCTACTGTGCATATTCAGTGGGCTGCATACCCCGGAGGTAAACCCAGATGCGCCAAGCGAGCTTATCAGTCTAAATAGGCGCCATCTAAGGGTCCGATATCCAGTTCTTATAATTAGGGATGTCAAAGTTAATACAGTAAATGCATAAACGCAAATTTGCTTTAACGCCACTAATTTCTTTAACGTATTAACGCAAATTGTGATTTTTAGGTTGTAGTAGGCTCAGTTTTAAAGCTAGAGTGAAGCTAGAAAACCTAAAGAATCCATTGGTATCAACCATGTTATACTAGCTTGTCGCGGAGGCGGCTAAATAACGCTCCAAACACTCGCTCATAGTTATGACTTGTTATGATTTGAACATATTTTTTATGCTAAATGCAGTACCTGTGAGGGTTTCTGGACAATATTTGTCATTGTTTTGTGTTGTTAATTAATTTCCAGTAATAAATATCTACATACATTTAAATAAAGCAGTATATTTGCCCACTCCCATGTTGATAAGAGTATTACATACTTAACAAATTTCCCTTTAAGGTACATTTTGAACAGATAAAAAAAATGTGCGATTAATTTGCGATTAATCGTGATTAACTATGGACCATCAAACGATTAATCCCGATTAAATATTTTATCGATCGACAGCCCTACTCACAATACATCCATGGGCTAGATTCCTGAAGTTCTCTCAGATGAGTTAGGAAAAGCCTGGGTAGAGCAGTGGAAGGAGAGAAAAGACAAAACTGCATAAAAATAAAGATATTGCCCAGAAACTGCTGAGGCACATTGCAAGACTGCAAAAATGTTGCCGGTCTTCAGCTCAGCACAGCCTGGATAAAGCTGGAAGGATGACACATGTCAGAGTTAGTTCTTTGTCACTGACTCAAATGGAATATGTGGCTGTTCTTTGTTATATGCACCTTTATTCAATACAATTCCCACCTCCTTAATTGATTTGCCCATTGTATGATGCTTTGCTATGGACATTGGCTTGTTTACCACAATGGGCAGATCAATGCTTGCTATAAGGGCAATCTGTATGTGTTAAACAGGTGCCAAAGCTAGGATATGTCTTTAGGCCGGTTCTATTTATTGATTTAATGATATTTTACATGGACTAGAAAATACATCATTTTAGAAAAGAACATTTGAATGTGCTGGCTTTAGCTGAAAGTACATATCAAGCAGCCTAGTAATCTCAAAACAGCCAGCCGTTTTGGACAGTGCACTGATAAAAACAAGCATATTGGGTGTAGTAGGATTTGAACCCCATACGACTGGATTGGATGGCAGCGGGTCTGACCAGTGAGCTGCAGTGTCAGCCATGAATATCGCCGACTACAAGCCAAAGACCATAGCCAATCACCATACATCTGTGTAAGCTGGAAAGTCTTGTGACTGTAGATATCAGTGGCAGGATGAATGGAAAGTGACAGACTTCATTCACATGACTGCTCAAAAGGTGTAGCCCTTGCACTTTTCAACTGTGTGTACATAGCAACTTATGGTACTTTTCCACAAGGTCTGTCATTTCCACGCTTCGTATTCATTGTCTATGTAATCAGCCGTGCAATGCATTCTGGTAGCACCACGCAGCGTTTCGAGAGACGGACTGTCACATTGGCCGCTCTTCATTTGAATAAAGTTGACGTCTAAGCTACTTTATGCAAATCAGGGGCGTCCAACGGGACTTGCCGCCTCTGGAAACTCACGAGAAACTTTTAAACTAACCGTTGTTGATCTAAAATGAAGACATATTCACCAACTGCATGGCTTTTGTCTCGCCTCAAATGATTTCATTTTCGGTGAACTATTTTCACAATATAAGAGAAAGCAACCCGTTCTCACTCCCAACTCTCCAAATACCGCCGTTTGGGAAGTGTCCCCTCGGCATCGGAAACCGACGCACGGAGGCACCCTTAAGCAACAGTAGGTGACGAACTGGGCTTTCAACTAACTCCAATGTAAACCCAACCGCGGCGTTATTCGAAGGTAAGAGCAACTGATGTAGTATTAATAGCGTGAGAGTCCGCTAAGGGCAGGCAGGATTGGAGGTGGATGGGTCAAACAAACACAAGACTTTCAACCGGGAGACCTGTGTTCGTGTCCCATGTGAGACTAAAAGTGGCGTTGACTTATTTTGTCTCGTCAGTCTTGAGTCACGTGACTTGGCGGTATCATCAGTCCCGTTAGTCATGTCAGTCTTAAGTCACCTGACTCGTTGATATCGTCGGCCCCGTGAGTCATGTGAGTCGCTAGTCAGTGAAGTTTATGTCAATCACGACTGTTTCCTAACCCTTAACTAAGTGGTTGTGTTGTCTGAACTTCCTGTGAAAACGAAAGTTTATTTGAAAGGACACTATGCATGTAACGAGCGTATATTAACACTGCATCCCTGGTCCGTCCAAAAGTTACCCAAAGGGGTACCCCGTGCGTTGCTCTCTGATGCCGAGGGGCAATGACAAAGTGGCGGTATTTGTCGAGTTGGGAGTGAGAATGTGTTGTAAAATCTAGTTGTGAAATCTAGTTGTCTAGTGTACCACAAGTCAGGTGGTCTGCCAATTGAAGACTATTAGCTTTTTAGACAAACAATTGACCAATCAGAGCTCAGTAGGCAGGATTAATGAATCTTCCTACGTAGCTAGCAAGCCCCAGGGCACGAGTGTCTCTTGATACAAACTAACCTTGTAAGTGATTGGTATTTGCTATCTTCGCAGCTCAACTTGCCAAAGAACCTAGGGAGATGGATTTTTCAAATGCAGTTTGAATACTAAAAATCTGTTCAGCCACTGTGGAGATATCAATGTCAAAAGTCAAGAAAATGGTCTTGTGGGTGTATTGAGGAGTGTAACATCAGTAAGCTATAAGCTGTGGGTGATTTCAACATATTGACCCAGCGAAACATACACTGAACATTTGACCTATAGGGAATAGCATTGCTGAGAACATAAAACCGTTTGAAAGGTCTCCTTAATGTGTCATATTAAGAGGATACGGAGCTGGGGAACACAGGACCCTGGGAAAATAGATATGGTCCCTAGCTAGTCAACAGAAATAACGATTCTTAAATTGACATATTTCTTTGATCTATGTAAAAACTTTAACAGCTCTTAGTAACCACTACTGCAGCTTCTGTGTGAACTGAAAAGGAATGGGATGGAGACGTTGGCCTACTTGCTACTCCTGCATAACAAAACAAAATAACCCAACACAAAATTGGCGAACATGAACACAATGTCAGGCTGAATTCATGAAGTGAAACTATAGATGGTATATAATAAATGGGTGTAGTCACCGTTACACCCATTGGTTTGTGGACTGACGTTTTGAAGCCTCAAGTTTGGCATTTTGACTGTTGCCATCTTTGTTTTTGGAACCAGAAGAGACACGAGAGGGTGGAGCTAAAACCAAACACTGAATAAAACAATTTTAGGCGACTGAAATGTTACAATGAACTTTCATGAACTGGAAACACACCTTGAAATAGTTAAAGTTCTAAGACAAAAACACGGACAACTCCCAGACCTTCGACCTGTCAGTCACAAGCTACACCCTAAAGCATCCCCTGCTTTATGGTCTATTTGACTCTAAATGGGACCATAATTTACTAAATGAACATCATGCTGCATTGAAGAAGACTTGAAACTAGTGATTGAGACCATAAACTCATGTTTACAATGTTTACTGAGGTAATAAATCAAGTGAGAAGTAGGGTCATTTTCTCATAGACATACAATCTATACAATCAGACTTCTTTTTGAAACCAGAGGTGTCGCCCCCTGCTGGCTATTAGAAAGAATGCAGGTATTAGGCACTTTCACATTGGCTTCACTTTTCAGACCCAGAGGTTGCCCCTTGAGTGAAACAAAATAGCGATTCAGTCATACTGATTCCCCCCATTTACCTTTCATGGAGGCTTTTATGTTAATAATCCAGCATGTTTTCTCAAAACTCAAAAAGGAAGCGATGGTTTGTTTTAATAAATAAAATAAAAAACAGGGTAATTAGATTGAGTAGTGATAATTACTGGAGAGAGGATAGCGTGCCACCTACATAAACTCAAACCAGTGTCCCAGTGGTTAGTATACCTGTCCAAATGGGATCAAAGGGTTTAGTTCTGCAAGTGGCAAGGGTATTGTTAAAGTATCCATAAGATCCTGACACCTACAGTCATTTATTGCCCCCTTGACCAGCTCAATTACTTTGGAAAAATGTAATGCTTTCATATAAAGACTTAATGAGGACGACGGGCAGACAGGGCTCATCGCTTCTCTTATCCATTAAGCCAAGTTTCTGAGGGCTGGATTATTTACAGTTTTTTTATTAGGTAGGACATCCTATTCTGTGCAGTACTCTTGTGATAAATCTGACCGAATGGTACTGTATGTGATAAAGACCCATTTTGCTATGTGTCGGATTCTGCTGTGTAATTATATTTACATCACAATTTCATACCCGAAACAGTGTTTTCTCTGAATCTCAAGCTATCACTGCCATATATAACACTCCTTTTTTATGTTACACATTTCTTGCCTGCTTTCAGGTTTTTGCTGACTTGCTCCTATCTGAGTCTTGAAGGATGTATTCAGTTAAAGTTTAGAGTTACATCACCACTTCTCCTGGCATTTTTCATCTTTAGGGAGGCATTTATTTGACACGGTGGTGTCAACCTCGGAGCTTTCTGTTACAGTGGCAATAAGATAGAGAATGTGTGTGTATGTGTGTGTGTGTTTTCTTGAGACAAGGGGAGGGAGGCGGAGAGAAGGAGCACCCTTCCACCTCATCTCTCTCCCCCTCCCACACACCCATCTTCTCTCCTCCCACGCCATCCGTTCCATTACAATGATAATAGGATTTGGAGGGCTGCATTATTGCTGCTGTCTGAGCCGGGCCTTGTGATATCCCTGTCCGCACCGCTCCTCCTGACTTGCATGTTAGTCTCCTGATTCATACCCTATTCGCAGAGGCCTCCATTAAAGACTGAGGGGAGTCATTTGGTTCAGGGTTGTTATAGCCCTCTGCTATATGGACTGCTGAGTTTTATTCTTGGCACACTGACCAGTCAAAAAAAAAAGAAGCTGGTCTGAGCTACAGGGGACTTTTGTTTAATGGCTGCTCTGCTGCTGCAGCTCCCCAGCGAGGCATATTTGTTCAGATGGAGGTTATGTTTATGGCCATTCATAAGGGCAATTTTGAGCAGCCGTAATTTCCAGCGCACAGCACTGCCTTTAGAATTTTGCACTCATTTTTAACAACTGAGAAGTGGAGCGGTATTGCCAAGGTCAGAACTGAAGCCAAATCCCCGCTGAAGTCAATATACAGTATGGTGACTAGTGATAACATGGCAACAGCAGAGAGCAGCCTCACAGTTTGCTGCGTCACAACATGTGCCTCTTCTTATATTTAGACAGAGCTATGTATTATTCATGTTACTTAAAGGTTTATTCTTTTTTTAATTTAATTTACAAGGTTGATTTCTTTTCTGTCATGCAGTACTTGCAAAGTGGTAAAATAAAAAAGAAAGAAAAGGAAAACAAAAAAGATGTAACATTGGCTGTGTTCAAAATCACAGACTAACATACTATTCGTACTAACGTAAAATTGAGTATGTAGTGCATTCACACTGCATAATATGTGGATTTTGTGTATGTGAACAATGCCCTGATGTATACATATAGTCTGGTAATAGTCAATACTGTATATATTGTTTCTGTTTTTAATATTTCCCCTTGTTTATATTGTTCCTATTTTTATATTTCCTTCTATTTATATTGTTCATATTTTGTTTCACTTTTGTTTTGCTTTTTGCACCGTGTTGTATCTTGCTTTTTGTTTTTTACCGATGCTTCTTGTTTTTTGCACTATCCCCTTTGCTGCTATACACTGCAAACTTCCCCCCTGTGGGACTAATAAAGGAATATCTTATCTTATCTTACCTTATACTACATTAGCAAGAATTTTTGAGTATGCAACGTGAGCTTACTTGGGCGTGTCTGGAAGGTAATCCGCAAATTGCAAAAAATGTGCAAAAACCCTTGTCAGACTTGCTGCCCGACGACCTATCCTAACCTTAACTATTCAAGGTCAATGCCTAACTTCAACCATCTTGCGAGAGTTTCCCAATTTGTGGGTTACCTTTTTGACACAACCAACTTACTGCACATACTTAACTGCCCCACAATGCATTGCGTCTGGGTGCCTTGAGACCGGGTGTCAAGTCTTGTGAAATTTTGAGACAGGCTGAAGGCTGTTGTGTCACTGAAGTGACTTAAGTTGTAATATGTTTTCAGGCAAGAAAGTAACCATTTAGATTCCCAATACATGCTCAGTTTATCCAAATAACTGTTTGGAAAATTGCTGCAACGTTGTAGGAGATGTGACGGAGCCACTGGCGTGGTGCCTTGAGAGCGGCCCAGCTGTCATGAGATACATCTTGATTGAGTATACTTCAGTGTCGACAATCTGCTGGTAAAATCATACTTATTGTTCATTAAGAAGAACAAATCCAGTGAAGCTGTAATTTGACACTATAGAGTGCTGCAGGGAGGACATATTTTTGTAGGCCAACCAGGAAGTTAGCATCGCCCTGGGTTCCCTCAACAAAGAGCCAATGGGATTTCTCCATTGGGTTTTGGATTATTGCATAAAATAAGTTCTGTGGCAAACACAAGTTTTCTGATACTTACATGTTTTGTTCAGCAAGATAATCTTCACAAATGAACACCACTTTTATGATTTTTTAAGTGTGAATGCAATTGCAAGAAGTAAAAAGCCAGCGTTAGGCTGTTTATTCATCATACCCCCGGTGTGTAGCTGAGGACCTTTACCGTGGAAGATTTTATCATGAACATTTTCCAGGTTGTTTTATTGTCCAGCCCTAGTTGTTGTTGGATATGTCCATCAGGACCAGTTGGTGGATCGACTGACGAATCAACAAACTGAATAGTGTGCCTAAAATTAAATGAACTGACAGATATTTTTTCCTCTTCAAGCAGGATGTAACAACACTAGAACAGCAGTGGCTCTAAAGCTACACTTTCATTGTGGCGGGGATCGCACTGTTGAAGAATGTCATGTTGCACTCCAGCTAACAAGTAAAGGGGTAAATCATCTGCACAGAACAAATATTTTTGCTCTTAAACCTCTCTTCTTCTTCTTCTTCTCCCAGTCACTGTGTAGTGGCCTTTGGCACTTCTAGCTGTGCTCACCAGGCTACTTCCTGTCCACGCCATAGCTAGATCAATCACTGCTGGCCTTACGCTCAGAAAACAGCATCTGTGGCTTGTCTGCTGTGAGAGGAATGGACTGTTTTTTTTAGGGCTCACTGCCAGCTCACAAGCCCTTCCTAAAAACGGTTTCGTCCTGGATATTTTTTATAATTAACTCAGTGGCAATTTAATTCTCATTGTGGGGAAAAGGGAAATATATTTATATTCAGGTATTCAGGCTTTCATGTCATCCTTGAAGGGTCTGTTCCTTTCTCCAGCTCCCCATGGCAGCCACCTATTTACACACAGTACATTGGTGGTAGCTGTCACTGTACTCTACTGTACTGTACAGTGTGTCAAGTCTATAATATCCTGCAGCAGGATTGTACATTTTGCCCTTTCTCACTTTCTCAGGCAATAATGAGCGGACTGCAGCTCAACAACGCTTCACAGAACCTAACCCTGCTCGTCCAATATAACGGATCTTATGAACTTAATCAACTGGCTCCTTTATTGTGACACAATGAGGCAACTCTGAACGCCATCCCGGTTTCAGACCTCGGCCACAAACTCAATTTTCAGTATTTTCAAACTTAACTAGGCTTAGTTTGACTTTATAGACAGCTGGTGCTCTGAAACAGAAGAATAAATTGTTTTACAATTTCCATTTTTGCACCTTACAATTTATCCTTCAATGGAGACACTAATGGTACTTGTCCACAGGGGCGTTTTTTTGACATGAGGAGTCGCGCCACATCCCAGCATTGGACGCTTGATGCTCGTGCCACTAAGTAGGCACCTGATTGAACGAACGCTTTCACTCGTGGGCTGCTGCTCCTGGATTTCAAACCAGACCAACATGGCGGCTCATTTGGAAACTTCTTTCTCCAACACATTCTCGCTCCCAACTCGTCAAATACCGCCGCTAGGTCAGTTCCCCTCGGCATTGAATACCGACGTACGGGATACCCCTGCTTGCATTACTTTTGGACGGACCAGGGATGGCGTGTCAATATACGCTCGTTACATGCATCGTGTCCTTTCAAAATAAACTTCCTATTTCACAGGAAGTTAGGTTTAGGCAGTTCCACAGACACATCATTTAAAAAAAAAAAAATTTGTTCTTATTACTATTTTGGTAAATAGTTGCGTAATGATGTCACAGATATACAGATCAGCATGTGACGTTGTCTGGTAACAACTACCAACTTTTCGAGCAGGCTTTAGCTATTTCTTTGAAAATAGTTTGTAAAAAAAACGGAAAAAATGGCTCTCACAGTGCTTGTTCAATCAATTCAATTATCCCTCAGTGCAGACAACAAAGGACTCCCTTTTGTCCCACCTGTGAGGGAATATTCAAGTAAGCCTAATGTGGCACTCGTTAAAGCTTCTCCAAACGGTTCCAGACAAAAAAAGAAAGACATTGAGTGTGGCACAAAAAAAGAGGAAGAAACAAATAGCCAAACTCCCAGGAGGTAACATTCTGTTTTCTCTACAAACATGCTGCTAAAGAATAAATTGTTTCCAGTACAAGTGGTGCTGCTTTGTGCTGATACATTCTCGCTTGTGATAATGGTGATGCTGACATAGTGTTCCCTCTTGAACCTGTAAAATGCTCTTCTCACGTTATAAAACACATTCCAGAACCAATGCATTTTTTAAACAAAAATCAGGTGTAGTCAAACTCTCATGTGAATCAGTCTAAAATGTAGCCATGTGCAGCCATAATGAGGGTTAATATAGCTTTGTTTTAAGATTCCCCAGTGGAATCCAATTATGTTGCCTTCCCTGAGCACATACAGTATTTTATATTTTCTCACAGATGAAATACAGGATATATACTGTGTCTTGGAAACCTTTGCAGCACATCATCAGTTCAGCAGTGCAGTGGAAAGATGTGACACAAGCAGGTGTGATTTTTAAGATAAATGCGGAGAGAAAAGGGCAAGAACACAGAGGGTAAGGGAGAGTGGTGGGCTGAAGAGTGTTACCCCTCAGGTGAGAGTATAAATAAAAGACAGGACAGAAAGCCTACATGGTGGCAAAGGTTGGAGATAGAGACTGATTAGTTTCATTTGGCAAAGGACACAGACTGGGACAGGATCGGATTGGAAAGGTTAGAAAGCAACAGAATAGTTTCGGCCTACCAAAGGAAATAAATTGAAATCTGCTATTGTTAACTTAAAAGAAGACAAAGGCAGTAATGGTATCTAATCCAAGAAATCCATCAAATTTCGACTGATCTCACTGAAAAGTAATCTGTACATTACACCTATTATTCCTCATTCGAGATTCACATTTTGGAAATTAAAAGGTCCAGTGTGGAGCATTTCAGGGGATCTTTTAGCAGTAACAAAATATGATATTCATAACAATACTTTCATTAGTGTATAATCACATGAAACTAAGGATGGGTGTGTTTTCGTTAGCTTAGAATGAGCCCTTCATATCTACGTAGAGAGCGAGTCCTCTTCACGGAGTCCGCCGTGTTGCTCTGCCAAGTTTCTACAGTAGCCCAAAATGGAGTTACCATGATCGCAAATTATTAAATCGCACATTTTTAATCTTTATAAGGGAGATTTGTCAAGTATTTAATACTCTAATCAACATGGGAGTGGACAAATATGCTGGCTTTATGCAAGCAAAATTTAGGTATATAGGCCTATTTATTATTGGAAATCAATTACCAACACAAAACAATGACAAATATTGTCCAGAAACCCCCACAGGTACTGCATTTTCATGGCATTTCAAATCATGGCATCAACATGGCAAACTCAAGCCCAACAGGCAACAACAGCTGTCCTGACTATGACTTGCCCCAAACTGCATGTTTTATCATAAAGTGGGCATGTCTGTAAAGGGGAGACTCGTGGGTACCCATAGAACCCATTTTCATTCACATATCCTGAGGTCAGAGGTCAAGGGACCCCTTTGAAAATGGCCATGCCAGTTTTTTTGGAGCGTCATTTAACCTTTTTGACAAGCTAGTATGACATGGTTGGTACCAATGGATTCCTTAGTTTTTTTTAGTTTCATATAATATCTGTATCTGTCTGTTACAAACAAAAATCGATTGCGTTAAAGAAATTAGTGGCGTTAAAATGAATTTGTGTTAACGCGTTATTATCGCGTTAAATTTCACAGCCCTAATTATTATGTTAAGGATGGCCTCTGAGCAAGGTGAACAGCATTACTACGGTTTTGCATTCGGTTGCTCGCGTTAGCGCAGTCTTGGAATGGGAAAAGGGGTTTTCAGTTGCTTGCAATCTGCAACCACACCGCTAGATGGCGCCAAATCCTACACACTGCACCTTTAAAGCACTGAGTGAACGTTAGTGTCATCACCAAGGCTTGCATTAGTAGCATGCTAGCTAGATTAGCTTTCCTTGTAAACAAGCTATTCCTCTTACACATTCAGCCACATGCACTCAAGGTTATGAGAAAGCATCTTGTAAGGTTAAAGACAATGTAACAGCATCATGTGCCCTCCCAGAGCACTCAATAAAGATTTAGCCTGGGATTAAAGCAAACAATCTGTCTGTCTTCTCTATCTTCTCTGGCAGTCACATCGCCTCGTGCAGAACAAAGAATCCCGCCGAGAATGTCAAGCTACATGTCCTAACCATTAAATACAGTATCACAGCAGTGATTGAAGCAGGCAAGAGTGGGATGCACATAAATGATTAAGGTGGATCCTGAGAAAGAGGAGTCTCCCTTAGGATACACAATGCACGCAAGAGTGGTTGCCTTTTCCCCTATAACCAGACAATTATGTAGACAACCTTCTGTGCCAAAAATAACTTGAACTTGTTACAGGTCAATCAGGAGAGACACCATATGGAATTAACACTAATTTATTACAAGGTACATGCTAAGAAGAATAGTGCAAAGTCTTTGGCAATTAGACATGCAGTGTGTGCCCGGCCTTAGCTAGTCCTCTTTTTCCTTTTCCTACTTTTATTAATGTGGACATCCAGATTCATACCAGAACTAAATTAATCAATAAGTCAGTAAGTATGCCTTGCATGTGGTACAACTTTGTAGTTCTGTGTCCAGCACCAACAAACAGTCATCTTTGGTAAGAGACTGCCTTGACTGGGGCTGTGCATTTCTGCCTAATTAATACACACTGTTTAGAGGCAAATATGCAACTGACATGTAATTCTCATATGTTTAAATACTGTTTATTATGCACACTGCACAACTACAAATTACATATTTACAGGGCTTTCCATCGACTCTGAAGCAATTAGAGCGGTTGAATTGGCACACAGTTTATTTAAGGTATGTAATTAGCTGCATACTTTTTTATTGCTGATAAATTACATGCACAAGAAAGCATTTTGATGAGGCTACGTTTGCTCCCGCATTCCAGCGATTAATGAGGAGTGCAGCGCCCGCCCGGCAGCTCCGCCAACGTGTTGTTCCTCATTATGTCATCCAAGCAAAACATCTCTCCCATTTGCCCGGATATCTTGTCAAAGCAGTTCAGAAAAAGCTAAAACATCGCAGGAGGGAATATCCATCAGCTCAGAACAGTGGGCCAAAGGGTCATAATCAAGGACGAATCCAACAGTGCGTGAAATTGCAGTAATACACACGGCTAAATTAAAAATGTCTGTTATCGAAATGACAGGTTTAAAGTAGCTACAGTCTACTTTATTGAACAGTAGCTGAGCACTGGTGTGTTCTTTTGATACTTTAGATGACAGGAAATTAGCCTGTTGATGCAGGTATTACATTACTGCTCACACGTTAACGTGGCATTTCAAGTTAACATGGCATTTCAAGTAAATGACACATGTATATGACATATTAACAGTAAATATTTACTTATGCTTTAGAGGCTTGACTGTCATACATGTCATAGGTAGTTTACATAGGCACATCGTTTATTATCTCCACCAGGCGTAGATAAGAGGAGATCATGTTATGTTATGTTATATTATACAGTGAACTGCAGTTTAGCTGCATGGAGCCGTGCAGACAGCTGCAGAGATTAAAATGAGAGCGCATCTGTTGCATGAAAACGTGTCTGGTACACTTGCGGTCTAGACGGAAGGGCAATTGTGGTTTGTATTCATTCAATCAAACATTACAGCAGTGGTTGTTGCAGACTCACCTTGCAGAGATCTGCACTCTACTGAGTGCACTTTTCTAATATTATGAATAAAATCCGCGTGAAGCTCACATATCCTTGAATATTGCTCCATCATACTCTATATTTCATTTAGACAGTTCTCTTCATCTAAATCCCTGTCCCACAACAACAAGAAGTACAACTCAAAGGTAGTTAAAGGATTTCAGTGTTCTTTACTCCTGCCTCGGAAATCTACAATCTTAAGCCTGTCCATCTGGAGAGGTTGTGTATTGATCACTGCTCTCTTTGTCGAGTGTGGAGCTGTGCTGTGACGATGCAATCAGTTCTGATATAATGGGCCCATGCATTTAATTGGGCCTGGCCTCAGTGTTCTCCTCTATTGATTGAAATCTCTGGACTAAACCCTTAATCAAGCTCCAGCATCGGTCAGACCATCACTTCCTGACAATAGGCCTACCATATGAGATGATTTTTAGTAAATTACTGTCATGTTAAGGTGGCTCTTTATGGTTTTTAAAGGCCACGTTGGTATATTGTTAAACTTTTTATATCGACATAGCCTATATGGTTAGAGTAGACATCCTTAACAATCAGCATAAATGTGGTTTGGATATAATCTGATCTGATATCATGGGAGACCGAATGTTAAAAGTCCCCAGAAAGAGATCACATGACCACACAGAGGTGATTTTGAGTACTTTGCCAGTTATTTATATTCCTGTCTGTCTGCCTGGACTGATTTTGTCACCGTGATAGCGTCACAACCGTGCAAGATAGGGATGCACCGAAATCGATACTGGATTGGATAACGGGCCGATACTGATTCATATAGCTGGATCAGATATCAGTGACAATAGAGCCGATCTATCCAATTCAATTTTATGTTTATATACTATATACATTATATACTGAAATTTTAATTCCTGTTTAAGTTTTGACCAATTTGCATTAAAAAAGGTTTACACTCCAATTGTAATTCCTGTTAATTTTTAAGATTTTTTTACCAAGTTGCTGGTGTACGATTTGCTATTTTAATAATAAAGAACAATTAAATATATTTACATATGTTTAATTATTGGTCACATTTTGTTTTACAAAGTTACGAAAGCAATGTTTAAGTCAAGCCTAATGTTGCCTTATACATAAAAGAATGATCCCAGTTACTTCCACACAGTGAGGCATACAGCTTATTGATTAAATACTGGTATCGGATCGGACTTGGTATTTGGCCGATACCCAAAGCCCAGGTATCGCTATCGAGACTGAAAAAGTCAAATTGGTGCATCCCTAGTGCAAGAAGTAGCTACGAAACTTTACAGGCGTATTCACAGAAAGGTGTGGTCCGAGCAAGGGTGCTGGAAGTAGAGGAGTAGGAAGTGGGGAAGCGGCCATTGGCCCCCGACATTACACCTCCAGTTGGATTTGGCATCGCGGCCAGTGTGATCCCGCAATCGCAAGATTGTCTCTAGTTGATTTTTGTATTCAAGAGAATGTGATATACTTTAATCTATATGCATACTTTCTTTCAATTGTAGAAAGGAAACCAGTCAAATGCACCTTAATCTGACTGAAGAGAAAAGACAATAAATGCTTTCAACACACTCATGAACAAAGAACAAAGGCCCTCCTGGAAAGGAAGGAAGGAAGGAAGGGAACCTCCTCAATCGAAGTGCAAACAGTGAATGAACTCTGGGCACTCAATACACCTGTCAGCTGCCCAATTAGCACACCTGTTCCTGCTTCCAGAGAGTGTTCTCCCCAGTCAAGCAGTCATGTGACCTCCACTTCCAACACCGAAGGTAAAATGAGAATGCACTCAACTGTGCTTCCTGGAATTGGGTAATACCCAGTAGCAATAACTGTAGACAAGGCACACAAACTTCTTCACTTAAAATAAAAAAATTAATATTACGTCCGAAAGGTAGAAGGAAGAAATATACATTTAAGGATTCTACTCCTTCACCATAACTCAAAAAAATAACTCAATATTCATCATATCAACTTTGTGGTAGACTGTAGGTTAGTCCTTTTTTTTATTTCAATTCCAACCTTGGTAACGAAGTGATATTTTTCACCGGTTGTCCACATTAGGTCAGATAATCCTTTATTATAAGTTGATGTAAAGTTTTACAGCAGCTGAAGGACCTGCCGTATCTCTCTTTCACACAGAAGCAGCCTGTCACTGAAAGACCTATTTAAGAACGTACGGGGGGGAATCAGCGCCTTTTGTAGTCCATCTTTGGAACATTGTAGTTTCACCACGGCAGAACCACGACGTTGCATCATAATTACAGAGCATATAGTGTTAGTGCAGTCGGATTCTCTTAACACCACTGTTGTCTTTTCCTAAGTCCTTCTGAATTCTCCCTCACATCATTCCTTGACTTCATGACGTTTTCCATAGAGGTCAAGGAAAAGTGGTTAGGAAAAGACATTAGGACGTTTTTTTACTTTTCGACCGCAGCTTAGTGCTGTGTTCCCTACCACAATCACACAATAAAATAATGAAGGCATACTGTATGCAGTGAGCCTAACAGCTGACAATAAAACTTCCACAATAAACTTGTCTAAACTCGCCATCACAGAGAAGTGATTCGTACTGCAAAAATCTCTGCCATATTGGATGTCAACTGCTCTACTTCACAGCTGTACATGCAATACAGGCATCAATTAGCAACATCACTACTAATTGGCTGACCTGCTGACGCGGTCATCCACGAAAAGCTGCTTTAGTAGAGAAACTTCACACTTTTTCAGCATTGCTGACCACAGCAATCTCCCAATCTTCCATCAGATATAATCACACACATATATATGATTATTGATCCCTTCCAAGAGATCCAGGTGGACAGTTAAAAAACAATTTAGCTGCGGCCATTTCCAAAGCCTCGCTCTTGATTGTTTTTTATAAACTCCGTTCACCACCACATGTCATCCTTCGGGGGGCATTATCGCCCAGCGTGGACCTCCGAAGAGCAGAGCAGACACAACATAATTGCTCGCAGTGCACCAGCTAATAATGTGCACTTTAACGGGAAAAAAAGCCAGGTAGTTTATTGAGCATGGAAAAACAATTACGCCACCCTCTGCCGCTAGGTTGCCATATGCGCCGAATATGCTTTGTATTCACAGAAATGTATCTATTTTTCATTAAGTGCAGGCTTTCACTAGTTTATACAGTCATTACTCTGCATAAGCTCCTTTTTGCTTTGGAGTACACTAATGGAACATTTTAATGGTCTTAGTAAATCACAAT
Source organism: Adelosebastes latens (assembly GCA_916700685.1). Classification (NCBI taxonomy): domain Eukaryota; kingdom Metazoa; phylum Chordata; class Actinopteri; order Perciformes; family Sebastidae; genus Adelosebastes; species Adelosebastes latens. The sequence continues at coordinate 186,561 of CAKAKR010018475.1, forward strand.
GAAATTCTTCTAAATGCACTGTTTACTACTGTATTTGCGGTGAATACAGAGCGACTAGGCCTGCTGCCAGCAACGGAACAACATCAACAAGAAGTAATATGAAAAAATATTACACAGTCGGCACGATTTAGACGCAGAATAAACAAGCATAAATATCATTTTATTCCACTCTGGACACACAACAGATGGAAGGAACTGTTACATCAATTATTCATCAGTACATTGAAGTAAATAATCCTAAGCGACTTCTTTGAAGTGGGATTTGAAGAACATTGCGTTTACACGCTTGATGAAACTCTCCATAAAGCTATTCTTTATTTTTCAGATGCCATAACTTGATCTGAGTACCGCAGAGGGTTTAGAATGATAAATGAGTGCTGTGTTAGCTTGACCACGCACTGCATGCTGACCTCTTTTCCTCATATTGGCTCCACACAACACAGACGCAATGAGTAAATCGTGGTTTTCTGCTGGTATGTCTGTTTTTATAACATTTATCTTTCATCTGCTGCCCCATATGTCACCACAACCCCGTTTTAAAATTGAGTAACAAAATCAATACTTCAATAAATCAAGAGATATTGCTTCGGCGCACCTGGTGATTATTTCTTTCACGCAGGTCTCAGGTCAGCGTTTTTGCGGTCTGTCACAGACTCCGAGGACGGGCTGCAGAGAATCATTTGTTATCACGGTTGCATCTCAAAAATGCATTAAGGTCGGCATTCTTTCCTCATTAACTATGTTGACACTTTCCATTAGTCATCTTCAGATAAATTGATTTGGGAAACTGTCAGAACTTTCAAACTTGGGAACCTTTTTTCAAGGCCCAAAAATCTGAAGTATAAGGAGCTAAAAGCAGCACATTATTATTATTTATATTTTTACCCTAGCGTATACAGCTTATTACCACCCAGAGAAATTAAAAGTCTCAGGGGCGAATTCACAAAGAATGGATTGAAGCCACCGGGGCCCAGAAGCTGTCAGGGGCCCAAAAATCACCTTCCTACACCATGTCCACACTGAATCTGTTATATGCATGGATATGTTCTGTTGCGTCATGTAAACAAACCACGTAGGCTACGTATCAGCTGTGCACTCGAGATCAGACTGGAGATGTAACCACTTATCTTCCCACGTTTTTAAACAGAAAACACACGTTTAATACTGTGATATTTACTGGAAATGATATACAATATAGCCAACAGCAGTAGGAAGCTTTCAGCTCTCTGGCAATCTCCCTCCAGCCAGCTGCAACCTTATTAAGGTTTTTATAGTGAAATGAAATGAGAAGTTATCTATACAATACCTCCTCTCCTCATCTTAACTTCACCAATCAGCCACTCCTGGTCCATTGAAGCGATTTCAAGGCGAGCGACGAGAATGAATAGAAACAGCTGGGCGTCTGACAAAAGTTCAGCTCCAAACGGTGTGCTACGTTGTGCTGCTTCACTCACGGCCAGAACATTCCAATAAAAAAGGACATGGTTCTTAAGCAGTGTTGTTAATGACTTTGTTCAAGGCCTGTAGGATAAACTTCTAATGGGTGAGCAATGGTTCTTTTTTGTTATTATGGAGTGGGATCAGGGATTTAAATCTATAGCACTGTAATTGTTACGTGTCATATGTTGGAAAATGTGCACCTACTGAAATCTGTGTCTGTGATAACATTTGGCTGCTGAGTCCAGGGCAGGCTGTTGAATTAACGTTACCTTTGGCTGCTGTCTGTGGTGCTGATCTAAGGCTGGTTTGCAGGATGGGAGTTGCATGATGAGCCTCTCCATGGTGGCATAGCAACTGTCTGCTTTGCAATTGTCTGGAGTCGTTCTGTGTGTAGAGGAGTGTGTGTGCACGAGCGTGTGCTCGTGTTTGGGGCGAGGGCTCAAGAAAAAGAATTGCACCGGGGCCAATCACAATTATGTTAAGCTGCTGCTCATAGCATCATGAATTGCATATCATTTGCAACCGCTATCTTCCCTGTCTCAAGGTCCAATTCACAAAAGATATTGCACTAATGATATCACAGTGCAAACACGGCCATAAAGTTTTGCAGCACAATTTGCCCTTTTTTTGCAATTGTCCATTTGACAAAGTAGGCAGAATAATGGCAGAGAGATAAAAAACAAGACTCGGTCAAAACCGAGTATATGTCTGGACCGTGTACGGTCAGTCTGTGATTTTGTGGCTAAATTGTTACACAAATCGTCAGTGGTCATGTCTGTAATCTTAAATCCAGCAGTACATGTCCACCAGGTCTGGCAAGGACACTAGAGGACGCGCTGCTCCACTCAACTAGCCGTTCAAGCGGTGACGTACCCAGTCGTGGAATGCACCTGATTGGTCCCTGGTTCTCTGCCTGCCATTTCAAACAGGAAACAACATGGTGGTCTGCTCGTAAACTTTCTGCTATTCCATCTTAACAATCCACCAAAATCTACTTCTGAAAACATTTTAAGCAGAAATAGGCGACGCCACTGCTGAATCTCGTTTCATTTTAGAACTAGATGTCAGGGGAACGGGGAGAGGGACGCTATTGCGGACCAGGGGAATCTAAAAGTTAATCCCGAAGGTTAACCACCAAAGCGATTAAAAGGGGAAACACCAAATGAAAACAGGCCTAAAAGGAAGGCTTCCTACACTCAATATATCCTAAAAAGACTAAAACACCGCTGCCGAGCAGCTGACTAGAACATAAATGAGGAGAACCAGCGAAGGCAGGCCACACCGACCTAACCCACTCTAAGAGACTCCAGCTCTGAGAAGAAGCTAAATCCCACAGATATGTTCACATGGTACTTCTGCAGACTCACACACTCCTATACAGCTAGAGCAAAAACAGGACAGCACTCTCACTAGCTCTGACAAAGAGACAATGAGTCAGCACCTGAGCACTGAAACCAGGAGTAGATATAGGCTTCAACCACCTGATCCTCATCAGGGACTATTAGGCTCCACAGCTGCCTCTGCTCAGAGATAATTAACCCCAACCAGCCCGCTGAGTGACAAGTGACCCTCACACTAGATCGCCTTGTTTTACAGCTTGGTTCTGTGAGTCAGACGCGCCGCACTGGACGGGCTTATTCGCATTCAGTTTAACTGTGTAACTTCATCACTCAGTCACTCAGTGACTGACTTTCGATTTTTGTAGGGCTGGCCCTCTGTGGTCCAGTCAAAAATGACATTTTCAGACCGTGACCTACTGGTCCCTACCGACGACTTGCAGAGGCATTCCTCAAAACTTCAGGCAAGAAATTTAAACGTGACAGCAAGAAACCATATTTGGGATTCAATATCTCAGTCTGTCAGTGCTGTTGGTGTTTTCAAATGCACACCCTCAGAGTGTAAAAGAAGATGCCATGATCACTGTAAAGTCTGGATGTGACAGCCCTTCACTTACCACCAACTCTCTGAAGACGCTAATAATTTCACTGTAACTGTGTGTGGCTATTAGTGCCAATCTTTGTGAATCGGACTGTTTTTGCAATGAGGCTCATTTATATACATGGAAAGGGCCCAATTTTGTGCCAAATGTTTGCATATTCAACCTGGTCTCACAGGAAGGCTTATAAATGCCACGATATTACACGGACATTTTCCATATCATGAGTACACATTTTAGCCTTTTGACATGTCATTTGAACACCATGCAGACGTCCGTGGTTATGTTTAGGCAAGAAAACCACTAACTTAGGTTCAGGCAAGAAAACCACTTAGCTAGGTTAAGAGAAAACGTCATGGTCGGGCTTAAAATAAGTAAACTAAGTAAAATATGTACGGAAACAACGTAACACAACTACAGAAAACATGTCACAAACATCAATAAAAAACATGTGACAACTGACATGACAAACGTCACTAACGCAACTTAAAAAACAAAACACCGGTCAACAACTGTCTCGAACACGGGTCTCCTGGTTAAAAATCTGGTGTTTGTTGGACCCATCTACCTCAACACCCGCCCACCATACGTGGTCTTTCTCACTTTTTATACCACGTCACAAACTCTTACCGTAGCATTTATATGCGGATGCATTTACATTGCAGTCAGTGCAGGATACATGGCGTACAAAAGACACGCGGAAATCAAGAAAGGCGTACTTATTGCACACTAAATGCCTTGCGCGTTATCGTGGCATTTATACACCTTTTTGTGCAAACGGGCTGGCATATTACCTAATTTAAATATAGCATTGGAGCACCGAGACGCTATTTGCTTGGCTTGGCTTGGCTTGGGCTGCTTTGAGAATTACACGGTTTCTTTTTGTCTTATTTGTGCAGGTTTAGTGGCAGCAATAGCCACGCAATCCTTTTGTGAATTTACCCCCCCAGTGTCCAATCACTTACGGAACAACAGTGGCATGAGATGGCAGATGGTATGGAAGAAAGAAATTGTCTTGACCAAATAAAATGCAGGGAAGTCCAATTTGATCAAAGTGTGAGAGACAGTACTTTGAACTCACCCCTGAACTTTTTTAAGGACGTTACTTCTCAGAACAGACCAGTTCGCTGGCAATTGTTCCTGTCAAATCTAATAGGAGCGCGAAGGACAAAAAAAACTCTTGGTCAAGGAGGGTTTTCTATTTGCAGGGACTAAAATTATCTCTTCTCATTGCATCTTTTTAACTGTGGTATTGAAGGCAGTGCAGATTTCATATATTTTTGTGGTGTGCTGTCATAGACTTAATGAATGTTAGTGGATCATTTTAGCTTTTTGATTGTTTTAATTTGGTAAACCAATGTGATTAGGCTGAATGAAGCTTGCAAAACATTTTTAAAATTAAATTTCAGGCTTTCATATCAATCGATTTGTCTTTCCATGTGTGCAGAATTCATTTTAACCGAGTGTTTACTCTCTAACGTCTGTGACCTACATTGACATCTTGCTGTTATACAGACATATGATACCATATGCACTTAACCTTGGAGGGCCTCACGTTCTTGCAGAATCATACATGCCTCCAGCATCCCTGTCTCCTCTGTTGAAATACTGTTGAGTCTAGGTTTACACAAAGTGAGCCAACTTGACCATGTGTGTCTGCAAAAGCTGCTCTTCAAATTGATGTGTTTGAGACCAGAGATGGAGGTCAGATTAACAGCAGTTTATTCGCCTCTTTGCCGTGTCACAGCTCATTTATATCACGCCGTCCAGCCTTCTGAAACTCACGCTGAACTGCATCATTTATAAATGACCTCAAATGCTTTCCTATTCAGCAAGAAGAGCTACTTTATACTAAGAGACAGAAGATAGAATTATCATCCCAAATGCCAAACCCTGAGCTCTGAATACCATCTCCAACATTCCAGACAAGATCCATCAATCAAAGGAATTAACATAAAAAGAAGGCATGGAACTGAAGTACTGAATTATTTAATAATGACATTTCAATATATTTCACTCACAGACAGCAAAAGTACAATTTTACAGAAAAATTCCCTGTTGTTGCAATTTGTGTTCCGGATTGCAAAATGCTGAAAGTACAAATAAAGATGAGAAAGTTTTTTGTCTGTTATTATGGAGAAATTGCCCATTCAGTCTTGATGGATTACATATTCAGGGTGCTTTGTTGGCTTCCTATCTATATCAGAGAAACATCTTTATGTCCTTAAACTCTGGATGCAATGGAACACGTAAATAGTAAAGCAGGAGACAATCTATTTACTTTGATATTTATTTACTTTTTAACGTTAGAAACAATGATGAAATTGAATTTTCAGATGGCACAGGTTATATTTGAATTTGCCAAAGTCAAGCAGTGTAATGCAGCAGAGACTAAGGCCCTGTTCACACCATTGGCATTAAAGGTATGTTACTTTTTTTGGTTGCTGTTTGCGAACACACAGCAATCAAAGTTGGCCCCTCCTTCCTGACTCAACAAGCCGAGAAAGAGAGAGCAGCAGTGGTCGAGCGAGCTATAGAGTGAATGAAGAGAGGGAGCGGCGTTAGTGAGAACAAAGCAGTGAATCAGAGAAATAAAACATTATGTTCTGATTGTTTCATGGCGGTTACGTTCTAAAACACAAATAAACATGCCCACACCTCCGCAAACCTCCGTGGGAATGTGCCGCATTGCCTGATTTTGAATGAATGCTGCCAAAGCTCATGCTTTTTATAATGCCATCCCGGTATCACGCCAAAGTGTGTAATGAACCCGCCTGTCCACCAGAGGATAGCGTGTCAGTGTCACGTTTTGCCTCGCAGAGACGTGAATATTACACGCCTGTATTAATGTGCAGTATGAGCAGGGGGCAACAAAGCCACTGACTTAGGTTTGGGAACGAAAACCACTTTGTGAAGTTAAGAGGAAAAGTCATGGTCACCGCCCACCTCCGAATGTGGACAGAGGGATGACAATCAAAATGGGTCCTCAATGCGTCTTGGTTGCATTCACACCTGTACTTAGAGCTGTCCACTTGTTGTAACACCTTGTGCCAAGTGATAACAGGGGCTAAGACTTGATTCTGGACCTCTGTTTACCACCTGCAGCTACTTGGCTGTCTTCAATGAGGGCAAATGGGTAAATGTAGTGCACACAATAGTAATAGAGATTGATTTTGGACACAGCCAAAGGAAGCACAAGCACACAGTTCTGTCTTTAGAATCTCCTGCGATGTACTCCATGAAAGGCACAGAGAGCAAGCCTCTTCCAAAGGTTAAAGATCTATTACTTATACTGAAATAACACAGCCAAAACCTTTCTGACAGATTCTTGGCATGATGAGTTTAGAATGAAGAGGTACCGTTCAGTGAAATGCAATACTGCACAGATTGACCTCCGTTTGGAACTTTGAATATGGTGATATATGTGACTGTATGTCGTCTTTAAAGTAGAACCATGATGTAGGAAGGGTAAATATACAGTAAACACAAGGAATGAGTGCAAAGTCAAAACTCAATGGATCAAATGACAGAGCTCCAATAACAGTTTAATGGAATGCAGTGTTGTAGTACTCAAGACTGAGACCGGTTTCAAGAGCACTTTTTGAAGGTCTCGGTCTTGGAATTGACCACATTTTTAATCGGTCTTGTCTCAAGAAGGACTCTGGGTTTTATTTCAAGACCCGCCAAGGCCACAACTGAAGGGGTTTCACTAAATTACCTGTGCATTGTTTGATTTATTTGTTCAGATCATTACTGTGATTGCTCAAAATTAAAAAATTCCACACATGAAATTCACCTCTGCAATGCCTTCTGATTATTTTATGAAGATATTTATCATGGTTCACTTACACATACACACACATATACAGTATATATGTCAATTAAGAGGTGAATGAAGAGGAATCTTCAATTGTTTTCTGTGGGTGTTCTTATGGGAATATGTATCTTTGAGATCTATTTTAGGAGTGCCTATGGTTTGCATGTTCAACATTTTATTCTAAGTGTGTCATGCAATGTGGGACTCCAGCCCGGTCACACGAAAATGCGTATGAATGACACAATCTTGCTTTTGGCGTGTCATATGTACGCCATGTAGTCTGAATTGACTGCAATGTAAACGCAACCATGTGAAAATGCTATGCTCAGAGCTAGTGATGGAGAAATAAAAAGTGAGAAAGACTGCTTATGGAGGGAGGGTCCAACAAACACAGCACTTTCAACCAGGAGACTGGTGTTCTAGACCAGTCTTTGTTTTGTAAGTTCTAACTCACACAGGGTGAGCCCTCTACTAGACTCTAAGGGTAATACTCTTCTCCAATCACACACAGTGTTCGCCCACTGAGATTTGCATAAACATAGCCGGCCAATCAGGACGTGTCTACTGAATATGTGCGTCACTAAAGCACATAAGGTGGCATGCAGCGCTGCCTGACATCCCTTTTTACTTTTCAGCGATCGCTGATGACCAATTACTGTTTGTTTTTGACCTCTGCAGAGTTAGACCATGGCTTTACCTACTTCAGTTGTGTACTATCTGAGGTGGCAAGGGCACCCTTCTTCTCCGCTGCAGCGGTCTAGGTTATAAAGTAGTTGGCGGGCTGCGGTGTCTAATCCTTAGCTGTTCTGGATCAGTGTGGTTAGGTCGATGTGGTGGCGCGGCAGGGTGTACATCCATCCAGCACACGGGCTACCCCTCTGAAGTGGTAAGTGGTTTTGCTGCATAAACCTAAGTGCGGCCGTGGTAACACTTCATTTTACCGGTCAGCAAATGTCATCGTAATTAGGTGATAATTAGCAAGTAACCTATTTGAAATTTCTTTGGAATTACTGCCAAATTACCCCACTATTTATCTCAAAATTTATCGAAAATTACTTTATTATAAACATTATTCAATAATTATATGCTAAAATAGCATATAATGGTTAAAATAGGGCCCCTAGGCTTCCTTGCCGTCCCTCCTCGCCTCAGATCCATTCCCTTGGTAACTTACCTGCCTGCTCACTCTCCGACGCCATTCCACCTCTCGGATCACAAGTGGATTCGATTTACCATCTGGAGGATCCCTGGACACCCCTTCCCCGTGCCCCTCGACTCCTTGATCCCCTTATAAGACATTACTACTGCCACGTCGGACTTCCAGGACCCCCCAGACCTGTCCAACGTACCTTTAATATTCATAATAATTATCTTTTGTTACACCTTTAAAGACTATCGTTGTGTGTCTGCTTTTGAGACCACGCTTTGTTAAACCAGAACATAACATAACATTATAAGCTGATGGAAGACGAGTTCTTTGTGAAATTTGCCAGTTATTTTTCAATTTCACACAGGAGGAATATGACATGAAGCGACACAATTCATGTGAGTCTCACAAGAAACGTGCGGCTCAAAAAGAGATGTGCCGATCTATGGATGCATTCTGGCAAAGCATAGAAATGTTACAAGGTACAGTAAGGCGCAGAATAGAAATGTTTATTATTTAAGTTAGAAAGACTTTATATCAAAATAGTAGACTACCTCTCAGTCTTGGTAACGTGTCCCACATTGTCCCATATTTGGTTTGTTGGGATCTGGTCACCCTATCAGGTGGTCATGACCCGGTCTCTTGATTTTGGTGGTCTTGACTAAAACACTGGTCGAATGGCTGAAGTAGAATTGCATAGACCAGTCAGGTTTTTATATTTAACCTGATATTTGCCCATTCTCACCCCAGACATAACACTTTAAATGATCCATCGATCACACGATGCAGGGGTGCAACATCACAACAGCTTTAAAACTCTTTTTCCACAAGGGCCTGTGTTCAGTCTTCAATTACTTCAAGAGACCTAAAACAGGGTAGATACAATAACTCTGATTGGCAATGTACTATACACTACTGTATTACTATAATGCGCATCACGCCCCAACCATTTGTCTCTCTCCTTCTTTCATAGCTGCACTTAATCAGACAAGACAGGTTAATAGTCAGTGGCCTGTGGTAACAGTAATAGCTTCACATATATGAAGAGCCAGTGTAATGACTGCATCTTCATGCCTATTAGGTTCCGACATATTACTAATAACCTTCCACTTGGAGCTGCTTGATTCTTTATGCTCGGTGCACGTATGAGAGATTTGCAGTGGTTCTACTGTATATAAAGAGGTCATCAACACTCATACATTGGGGATGCAAAGAGATACATAAGAATCAGTGTTTATTTTTGTTATTCTTAAATGAAATTAAGTGAGGCCAGGCTTAGTCGTATCAAACTAGTACCGTGCTCGTCTAGTGTGAATAGAGGTGAATCAAATGTGTTTTCGAGGTGTTAAAAAGTTCAGACAAATGTGGTTTTCTCACATTTTATTTGATCAAAATACAGAGGAAGAAAATAAATGTATTAGATTGTGTTGACTCTTTCTTTGCTACCTGTGTTTGGATTTCTCTCTTTCACATCTCCGACAATTTGTCCAACAGCTATTTTTCAATAGAACGGCGGTATGTATTCATACTTTCTGAAATTAAATGCATGGCGTTTGGTTGTGAGCTGCCACAGTTACAAAGCCTAAGTGCACACTGTTCTTTTATGTAGAATATTGAAATGAAAGGCCTGTTACAGCCAATTGGTATGAAATTACACTGTGACCTTTACTTCCCGACTCCACTACACTTAACTCACATGTGGACAACAAGAAGCCTGAACTTGCTACTTGAAAAGAAATCTTCAAATATAAAACCACCTACAAAGAGGGCGTGGAGAATAAGCTGAAGTGAAATATTTTTTTACCTGAATTTGTTAAATCAGAACATAAGGCACATTATAGGAATTAGCCCTATATGAAGACAAATGACCCAGTAAATTTAATCCACATCATTACAGATCAGTCCTAACTATGATAGAGAAGGCTTGTGCACTGGTACAGGCGTTGCAGTGTAGTAATGTTTCTACAGTAAGGGTGCTTTCAAATTTAACCTGTTTGATGCAGTTAAAACGTTTATTTTTACCATTTATCTAGGCTGGTGTGAAAATCTCCAAGTGGACTCTGGTGCGGTTTCAATTAACAACACAAAACAATGACAGAAACGTATGCCAACTGAGGGTTTCTGGACAATATTTACAAACCAAAAATACGTTTCATATCAGCATTGTATCACGTTTGCAGAAGAGCAAAATGCCACGTGGTTAATGTAGTGAAACGACTGGTTAGGTTTAGGCAACAAAACTACTTGGTTAAGGTTAGAAAAAGATCATGGTTTGTTTTAAAATAATAACATAACAACTAGGGCTGTCAGTCAATTAAAATATTTAATCACGATTAATCACATGGTTGTGCATAGTTAATCATGATTAATCACAAATTAATCGCACATTTTCTATATGTTCAAAATGTACCTTAAAGGGAGATTTGTCAAGTATTTAACATTCTTATTAACATGGGAGTGGGCAAATATACTTGCTTTATGCAAATGTATGTATACATTTATTACTGGAAATCAATTAACAACACAAAACAATGACAGATATTGTCCAGAAACCCTCACAGGTACTGCATTTAGTATAAAAATATGTTCAAATCATAACATGGCAAACTCAAGCCCAACAGGCAACAACAGCTGTCAGTGTGTCAGTGTGCTGACTTGACTATGACTTGCCCCAAACTCCATGTGATTATCATAAAGTGGGCATGTCTGTAAATGGGGACTGTAAATGGGACCCAAACTTTTGCGTAACTTTGGAGTATTATTTAACCTCTTTTGCAAAAACATTAGGTTTTTCACAAGTTCAGTAAAGAAAATAGTGGCGTTAAAACAAATTTGCGTTAACGCGTTAAAGGGACTGTTTGTAACTTCTTACACTTAACGTGTGTCGCCTCTCTGTTTTGATCGATGCTCGTTCATGTCTATTTAGAGTGAGCAAGCGCGAGCCCGATGCTGACTTTCGTTGACTTAACGGCCACAGGTGTCGCTGTTAACAAGCATTTCTGATTCTTACAAACAGTCCCTTTGACTTTGGCAGCCCTAATTATGATATATGATATATGATTTTAGCAAGAATTCAAAACCTAAACTACTTATAAATCCATCTGCTGATAGTGAAATGTTCACAGTCTTATCATCAATCTGTACATCCAATGTGTATATTTATGTAAACGGTAAATGGACTTGCATTTATATAACGCCTTTCTATTCTTCCGCCCACTCAAAGTACTTTACACTACATGTCAGCATTCACCCATTCATACACATATTCATACACTGATGGTAGAAGCTGCCATACAAGGTTCCAACCTGCCCATCAGGATCTAATCTAAATTCTCATTCACACACCGATGGCACAGCCTTCGGGATCAATTTGGGGTTAAGTGTCTTGCCCAAGGACACTTCGATATGTGGACTAGAGGAGCCGGGTATCGAACTGCCAAACTTCCTACTGGTGGGCGATCCGCTCTACCTCTGAGCCACGGCCGCCCCTAAATCATTTGGTAACACATAGGTCATACGTCTGCATGTGAAGCAGTTCAAACTGCGGTCTGTTGGGATTGTATCGTACTCCATGTATGTTGGTGGTCCATTGAATTCTTAAAAAGTGTGTGACCCCCCCCGGTACCCCGCGGAATACTTTTGTACAATTTTCTCTTTTTTGTCTGTTAGTCATTATTCATAACATGCGGTGGAATTCAGTCTAATTATACACATAATGGAGGTGAGCTCTTTGTGACACAAGAGGTTACATTCCCCGAAAGACTCCAGGGGATGAGGGGAGTAACGATGAAATTAAACCGAGGGGAAATAATCAAGGGAAAGTATAGGCAAAAATATATGGAATTTATTAAATAACCCCTAAACAAAAACAGATCGGTAGCTACAATCCACAGTGAAATTGTCATACACACACGTCTGCTGGCCCAATGGCACCGTTCGTAGCTCCCTCTCAGTCTTTTATTCCCCAGGCCCTGATAAGTGATTGGAAACAGCTGCATACACTGCAGCTGCTATATGGGGGAATGTGGCACCTGGAGAGGCCCATGGGAGAGCAGAACACCACGGCACATAACAAAAGGGAATATGTATAATAAATTTGTGAACGTACACGAGCAGCAAACTCCGGTTCTGAAAAGTGAAACCAAGGCGGTGGTGCCTTAAACTTGCATTATTTCTAATAGCCAGCAGGGGGCGACTCCTCTGGTTGCAAAGAGAAGTCTGATTGTATAGAAGTCTATGAGAAAATGAGCCTACTTCTCACTTGATTTATTACCTCAGTAAACATTGTAAACATGAGTTTATGATCTCAATCGCTAGTTTCAAGTCTTCTTCAACACAGCATGATGTTCATTTAGTAAATTATGGTCCCATTTAGAGTCAAATAGACCATAAAGCAGGGGATGCCTTAGGGCGTTGCTACCTTGTGATTGACAGGTTGCTACCACGGCGTTGTCCGGTCTGGGAGTTGTCCGTGTTTTTGAATTAGAACTTTGACCCTTTCACGGTGTGTTTTCGGGGCTACACGGTGGTGCAGTGCAAGTTAATTGTAACATTTTGGTCGCCTAATTCAGCGTTCAGTTGTACTCAGCTTGTGTCACTTCTGGTTGCAAAAAACAAGATGGTGACAGCCAAAATGCAGAACTCGAGGCTTCAAAACCGTAGTCCACAAACCAATGGGTGACGTCACAGTGACTACGCCCACTTCTTATATACAGTCTATGATTGTACAGGATTGTT
>CAKAKR010018475.1:199657-212516 GCA_916700685.1 Adelosebastes latens
CTACTTCTCACTTGATTTATTACCTCAGTAAACATTGTAAACATGAGTTTATGATCTCAATCGCTAGTTTCAAGTCTTCTTCAATACAGCATGATGTTTATTTAGTAAATTATGGTCCCATTTAGAGTCAAATAGACCATAAAGCAGGGGATGCCTTAGGGCGTTGCTACCTTGTGATTGACAGGTTGCTACCACGGCGTTGTCGGGTGACGTCGGGTGACGTCACAGTGACTACGCCCACTTCTTATATACAGTCTATGATTGTACAGGATTGTTATATTGTGCCATGTTCAGTTGTACATTCAATATTTTGTTTGTAGGTTTGTATCAGTCTCACACCATGTGATTTTGACTCACGTGCTACTGTACCCTGTACTCACATGTCCTCGCTGTAGTCATATCACATACAGTGTCATCTTGTATTGCAGTAGCATGGGGGCTGCACCAGTTAAACACCCGCAACATATTAGTTGTTAAACACACGTAACCCCTCAGTGGGGCCATTTATGAATTTCCACAGCATGCATGCAGGATAAAGGTCTTGCTGGGTTGGTGATGGAGGGGAGGGTCTGAGCTGAGTGGAGAGGGAAGGAAACACACAGGGAAGCAGGTGGTGCAGCCTCCCTGGTGGCCTCGGTCTTTGTCGGCATCAGAGCCTGTGTAAAGATGGAGAAGGGAATGCAATGCAAACTCATCTTAGGGTGACTTTGCAGCAAGGTTTGCAAGCATATCATATAGTGCTATATCATTATGTATTTTACAATATTGTGTTTTTTTTGTCTATTCCATAGTATAGTATTGCATTAATATCTTCATATGTATATCATACTATAGTGAATAGTATTATTGCATACAGTACTACGATATCATATTATTTTATCATGATGTAATACAAAAATTGGTATCACATAGCTTATGTATTTGTAATAATAATTTTAAATTTACTAAGAATTTCTATGGTAATTCTGCCATGACTAATCACTATGAACTGCATATGTGATGTGTGGGAACCAGGGCTGTCAAAGTTAACAGGATAATAACGCAAATTAGTTTTACTGTCACTAACTTCTTCAAGGCATTTGACGCATCATAGCTTGTCGTGAAGGAAGCCGAATAACGCTCCAAACTTGCACTAAATTTTGTCGAGGAAAGACTACCATGGCCATTTTCAAAGGCTACCAGCTGTTTCCCACTGTCTTTATGCTAAGCTAAGCTAAACTAAGCTAATCGGTTGCTGGATGTAGCTTCACATTTAGTGCACAGATATGAGTGAATCATCAATCTAATCTGTCAGTAAGAAAGCGAATAATGTATTTCCCAAAATGTTGAACTATTGCTTTAAGATGTGGTTATATTTAGGCAACCTATTAGTAGTAGTATTTTGTAAGTAGTATTTAGTAGGGCTGTCCAAGTTAATGCGATAACGCGTTAACGCAAATGTGTTTTAACGGCACTAATTTCTTTAACGAATAAACTCAACTTGTAATTTTTTGGGTTGTAGGGGGCTCATTTTTAAAGCTAGAGTGAAGATACTGGCTTTTGGATGTTATACTAGCTAGTCGCAAAGGAGGCTAAATAACACTCCAAACTTACGCTAACTTTTGGTGAGGAAACATTAAAACACAGTGGTCCCTTGACCTCTGAACTCAAGATATGTGAATGAAAATGGGTTCTATTGGTACCCACGAGTCTCCCCTTTACAGACATCCTTTATGATAATCACATGCAGTTTGGGGCAAGTCATAGTCAAGTCAACACACTGACACACTGACAGCTGTTGTTGCCTGTTGGGCTGCAGTTTGCCATGTTATGATTTGAGCATGTTTTTTTATGCTAAATGCAGTAAATTGTTTTGCATAAAGCAGCATATTTGCCCACTTCAATGTTGATAAGAGTATTTAATAGCTGACAAATCTCCCTTTAAGGTACATTTTGAACGGATAAAAAATGTGCGATTAATTTTCAATTAAATATTTTAATTGATCAACAGCCCTAATTGTGACATTATTTTATCATTGTATTGTAATAATAGTTGTAAAATTACTAAGAATTTTTGTAGTAAATCTGCCATGGTTAATCACTATGAACAGCATATGTGATGTGTGGGAACGTAAAGCTTTACATGCATAGCATGGCATTAGTTGTATCTGCTGTTTGCTTTTTGTGCGATGAAGTTGGTGACAGAGTGTTGCTGCTGGACACTACAACTGAACTCACTGCTTATGTTTCATGCTTTTATATCACTTTTTGTGTGTTTGTTATGAGAATCATTCTCTCCCGTGACTGAAGTAAGGGAGTCAAAGTGCTGTTTGGCAAAGGTTTAGCTGGAATAATCCACTAAAGTGGAGAAGCTCAAGGATACCAAAGCAGTTGAAGATAGCACATAAAAAAGCAGAAATGCATTATGCAAATGTTACCATTTCCACTGCTTACAGGTGTGGAGAAAACTAAGACACAGACGGATCAGGCTATCAGCATCACCTTTGGCGCCTCAGTGTACAATATCCTCTGGTATAGAAAAAAACAAATGAGTGTGCATCATCGACAGTGGCAGTTGGCCCATAAGAGCAGCGGGAGATAAGGGAGATGTCGAGGCTGGATGGCTGAGAGGCATTGTCTGAGAAAACAACCGTGTAACCGCTCAATACCCAGGGCTCAGATTCCCGGACAGCGCCTAATAATGAATGTTCTCCTGATAATATTCTTCAGTGCTTACACTCATTTTATGAGAGCGAAGAGGGTTTCATCAAATTACACTGGCGTGTATTGTGCATGCAAAGCAACAAAGCTCTGATGACTAAACAAATGAACGGCGGAGTGGAGTCTGCAGTCTGTCTTTCTCTCTAACCTACCGCAGAAATACACAGAAATAGGCCTTTTTTTCTCCTTTCTGTCTTTCTTCCCTTCCTTCTCAGCACCTGTTCTCTCAGATACACCTGTGCCCCTCTGTCACTTTAACTGTTTTCGTTGTTATTTTCCTCTGGTTCATAGCCACAGCCAGGGGACATATTGTAGTGCTGCAGCACACGCCAGGGCACCGGAGGT
Organism: Adelosebastes latens; assembly: GCA_916700685.1. Classification (NCBI taxonomy): domain Eukaryota; kingdom Metazoa; phylum Chordata; class Actinopteri; order Perciformes; family Sebastidae; genus Adelosebastes; species Adelosebastes latens. Next base: position 202,703 of record CAKAKR010018475.1, read on the forward strand.
GTTTTAAAGTGGGCCGCTAACTTAATCAAAGTCAGAGGCTTCTATGTACTTGAGTCTGAAAATGATTGGTGGGAAACTGTGTCTAAAGGCAAGGAACACCTACAGTAGATAGTTTGCCAGTTCATCTTAAGGCAAACAAGTACAAACACACACCTCTGTTGGGCTGTTTAAAGCAGCAATATACTAAACATTAAATCAAACCTGTTCTTTATTATTTTGGTTGCCAACCAGCCATTTGTTAAGGCACAACATGCCAATTTCAGTTTTTGTTGCTTGTATAATTCTGTCTTGGGTTGCCCTTCTTCGATATGCGGCAGGAAAGAAGGAGTGCCCAGACAAAAACCAACATTGAACTGGGCAGAACATTAAAATTTCATGCAGAAAGATGGAAGATTGGTGTGAGGTGACCGTGCTAGCCACTGACTCACTGTCTGCCCTCACTGTCTTTATCCATGTTCTGCAGCAGGTAGCCTATATATAGTACAGTGACCGGATGTCACGATTTGTCCTGGATTATACCAGTTTCAAGCTGGGTGTCCTGAGTCCTGCACTTAACATTTATCATGTTCTGTCCCTCATAATTACCTAACCAAATATAAAAGCAACAATGCACCACGCACCTGAATTCAACACTTTTTTTCTGTGTGTGTCAATTAGGGCTGGAGACCGGCCTTCGTGTCCCGTGTGAAACCAGAAGTCAACGTTGATTTATTTGTCACGTAAGTTTCATACTAAAGTAACGCCACTTCCGGAGTTATTTTAAGCCAAACCACGATTTCTCCTAAAACTAACTAAGTAGTTTAGTTGCCTAATCTTAACCAAGTCGATCTTTTCCTAAGCCTAACTAAGTAGCTTTCTTGCCCTAAACCTGAGGAAATTGTTTCATGTGAAGACAGAAGTTTTTTTTGAAAATGCATATAACGAGCTGAAATTGACACGTGTTGCTGGAGATTTGTAGGAAAACAAACAAAAAAGCAGGAATTACTTTTTCGTAAGATATCATACGAACCGTTGTACGTGAATACGTTGACCGCAGCAGCTACAACCCATACAGCCGGGATTTCCTGCCTGCACACGGCTCTGGACACAGAGATGTCTGAGCAGGTGGCTCAGAAAAAACTACAGAGTTTTAGTCTTTTCATCACTTCATGTGTACTTTATATTTTTGTAGATAAATGTTACTGTGTATGTGTGCGTGTATACACTGTAATTACTTTGATATGTATACTTATACTAACGGTGCTAACAGCGCTAAACAATGGTGCTGAGGGAGCTAACAGTTTTAACCAGGGAGGGAACCGGAGGCTTCCGCGACGATTAAACGATACCCAACCCTAGTGTTAATCAATCAATGTGTCCTTGTCAAGGCTGTTGCTAAGACGCCTGCGACTCTTTCTGACAGAGCCTCGGTTAGTACACTAACGGTTAGCTGAAGCTGTCATGCTGAAGAAAAAGACAGTCGTTTCTTCGTAAAGTACCCCTCAACGAGAATGCTGCGTTCTGCACAGAATACATTTTCAGACGCGTACAATGCAAATGCCGATATAAAAGATAACTGGCGGATAATTTGTCATAGTTGGCCATTTAGCCGGCAGCCTGCACTTGTGCACACTGACAAATACCATGTGTGTTTTTTTTTTAAAAAGGTATCTGACAATCAGTAATTATGTTATATTACACCAATGCAATCCTTGTGTTTGTGTTTACTAGTGTTATTATACAGTTTTCAAGTAACTATTGGGAGACAAAACATAATTTTTCATCTGCTGAGGCGCTGTCCATGGTGTTGAAAGGTGCTCTCGGTAGATGTGCCAAGCACTGAAATAATGGTCCCCCATCCTGATAAAAACACCTATGGTGTGTGCATAAGTGCATACCTGTGTCTGCATGAACTTGCGGTACAGTTAAGGGTGTCTGAAAAAATGATCACCCTGATATAGGCTATAGTGTTTGCACACATGACAGATGGGCACCTGCATGAAGAAACAAATAAAAAGTCTTCTTATTACAATGAGATCAATCAGCTGGAAAGCACAAATAGATGTTAGTTCAGCTTGCTCCGTGTTCACTAAGCCACGGCCACTCTTGAGCGATCCAATGAAATCTGAAAGATTACATTTCGTTCCCCCTCGTAAACACAGCTTATTGTGTTTCACCCAGAAATGCGTCACATTACAGATGCTAAAGTCGCTTTAAAAGCCGCTTCACTGTGCCTTTAAAACCAGTTTTGATTGCAAGACACAATATTGTCTGTCTTTCAGTTATCAGCTTTTCTTATAAGGCAACACTTTCCTTCTTTATAAACAATCACAAATCAATTTATATACATATGGTTCCACAACTTGCCCTGCTCCTGAAATCAACACTTTGCTGGGCATCTACTGTATATGCTTAATGTAAGTATTGAGTTTATCATTAATTTGGTGTAGTGAAGCTTTTCAAAGTAACATCATATATCAATTAATATGTAAATCAGCTGTTGACTGGATGTTAAATAAAGAAGCAGACACGATGGCTGGGTAAAAACTGAAACACCTAAAATTCCATAAACACCTTACCCATCTCTGCACTCAACATTCAAAAGCACTACAGTGCACTTATCTACCTTGTATTTACACTTACAGCTAGTTCACAGCCAAACACAAATGGCAGTGAGTCAGAACCTCTCCACAATAACTTAGTCAAAGCACTTTACTCTCTAGGAAGCCCTCTGCATGCATTTGCTAAGAATCACTCCAATAGCAGACACAGCGACTGAAATCACGATCACTGATTGAAAACATTATTACATTTCTCTCACCACTGTCCACAATTATTTCTCTCTGCTCTGCATTTCAAGCCAACAGGTGGGCAAGAGGCCAGTTTGGAAGAAAAAGAAATAGATTCCCACCAACAAAAAAACCCAAACTTTAGCATAAAATCCAAGGACTTACAATTGTAAGCTTCTTGGCAGAATTATTTACAACAGAAACAACCTGCAAACATTTTTTGGGAGCTAGATTGTTAATGGGTTTTTGTTTGACGTAATTTCAAATGCAGAGTCAAAGATCTTTACCCAAAGTTCATTCAAGGGAACTGATCTAAACTCTATCTATCTATCCATCTATCTTTAGCAGGGAATTCCAGACGTCCCTCTCCCCAGTAACATTTTCCAATCTCTCCAGCGTGTTCTGGATCTACCTCCAAAGGGAGGTGTCCAGGAGGCATCCTGATCAGATGTCCGAACCACCTCTGCTGGCCACTTTCGACGCGAAGGAGCAGCGCCTCTACTCCGGGTGTCTGAGCTCCTCACCCTATCTCTAAGGCTGAGCCCAGCCACCCTATGAAGAAAACTAATTTTGGTCACTTGTATCCACGATCTCGTTCTTTCGGTCATTACCCAAAGCTCATGACCATAGATGAGGGTTGGAACGTAGATGGACTGGTAAATCGAGAGCTTTGCCTTCCGGCTCAGCTCCCTTTTCACCACAATGGTCCGGTACAACACCCGCATAATTGCAGCCTGTCCATCTCCCGCTCCGTTTTACCCTCACTCGTGGACAAGAATCGGAGATACTTAAATTCCTCCCCTTGGGGCAGTGACTCACTCCTAACCTGGATGGCGCAATCCACCATTTTCTGGCAGAGAGCCATAGCCTCAGACTTGGAGGTACTGACTCTCATCTCGACCGCTTCAGGCTGCAAACCGCCCCAGTGCGTGCTGAAGGAATGCAAGAAGTAGCGTGATGTTCGTATGTTGCAGACATAAGTAATGGTGTGGAGGGGAACTACAAAGCTTTTGACTTTAACACTAGAGGGTTTATGTTCTGTCTCATACTGGTTAAATGGTTAGGAAACATAAATGGTTTTAGTTGCCTATCAGTGAGCATACGTTAACTATACTTCAATACCAGGATCTCAATCTTTCTTTAAAGCTGAATGAAGTTTTCCTCACCAAAATTTTGCGAAAGTTTGGAGCGTTATTTAGCGTCCTTCGCGACTAGCTAGTATGACATCTAGAAGCCAGTATCTTCACTCTAGCTTTAAAGATGAGCCTGCTAACAACCTAAAAATTGCAAGTTGCATTAATTCGTTAAAGAAATTAGTCACGTTAAAAAGAAATTTGCGTTATCGTGTTAAATTTTACAGCCACCACATCTTAAAGCAATAGTTTGACATTTTGGGAAATACACTATTTGCTTTCTTGCTGACAGTTAAATGAGATTGATACCTCACTCATATCTGTGCACTAAATGGGAAGCTACATCCATCAACCGATTAGCGTAGCTTAGCATAAAGACAACAGCTGGTTGCCTTCCTTTTTTGCTAACATGAGCTAACTGGCTGCTTGCTGTTGCGTCATATTTAGCACATAGGCATGAAAGTTGTACCCATCTTCTCACCTAACTCACAGAAAGTTCCCTTTATTTAATTTTTATCATTGAAATCCAATGCTGCTGTGATTTAGGTATTGCACATTCAATTTATAGTGTGAGATTATTACATTTCAGTTGGCTGTAAATTTCCTTATCTTCGCATTTACACTGTTACAGTCAAACTGCCGAATGTTCCTCGAGGTACTTTTTTTATTCTCTCTCTTTATACAGTATATAAATCCAATTTAATTTCCCTCTCTCCTCTTTTAGTTCATAGCCCTAAGACCCACGGGAGGCAATTAGAAAATCGTAAGACTTCACCTGATTGCTCTTTAATTAGCTCCCCTGAGTCTGTTGCTTGTTAAATGAGCCAATAGCAGATATAGTCACCACTTGAGCCTTCAGTGGCAACTCTGAGCGGCTGGACGGAACAATAGATGCCTCACTCACAGGTTTGGCAGCATTTGTTTGTGATATCTCACTCGAATCACATGGGTCTAAGTGGTAGATTTAACCCCTTCACTTCTCCACAAAGAGCTCCTCTCTTGTGTATTTCCCCGGCGAATTGATTTACATTGAATTAGCAGTGACGAATGAGGAAATATTTAATGGTCCGCCGTGCTGCCGTGGAACACTTTTCAGATCCTTTTTACATAGACGCATGCGAATCCTCTCCATAAATCCTTTAGTGGTTGAGCTAAAAGGCTTTCCAACTGATCAGGCAAGGAAGACAATTGAGTCAAGTGGTAGAAAGAATAATTGCACATTGCAGGCTAAAGCCAACAGTCTGAAAATGATTGATGGTGTTTCTCTCTTATTCCAAATAGCACAAAGAGCCTACGGTTCAGAAATTGCTAATGAACAGTAGGAAAGAGTGAGCGCTGCATCAATCTGCTCTCTACCTCCAACCCTGTCATGTTAATCATACGGTGACGTCCTCCTCTCGCACCATTCTCCAACTTGCTTCATGAAAGTTTGCAAATCTATTTCTGCCGCGCAATTCAATAGACCATAGTGTGCCGGCTGATTGAGATAGATGTGTCGAAGGATGAGAGGGTAAACTAATAACCACCTTCCCGGGGATACGCTGAGAGAATTATTGACTATATATATATATATATATATATATTTTCTGCTTTTCCAACAGCTTTAATCATGCATGGACTATATCTGACTTTGAGGCATTGCTTCCATATGTCACAAACATTTTCTTCATTGGACAAGACTAGCAAGTTAACATCATCTCTATGGGTTTATTATCATGCAAATAGCACACTTGGATGGATGAACCATCATTTTATTTTTTCCCTGCCTCCTGCCAGGTATAAAGACACACTAAGGTAACTATGTTTCTGCTCGTCAGCAGCTTTAATCAACAGTTAGATTACCTCAAGACCTGTAGAGTGAGGTCCCTGGGCAACCCTTTACCACCTACCTGTGTGTGTATCCATGTAATTTATGACCAATTTATAGCCATACAACATCAACTTTCTCCAAAAATTCTATTCCCTATCAAAAATATGTGCATGCACAGCCAAACGAAAATAACAAACACATAATTCTAACCTAAATGAAGAAAGTTACACTTGATGGATGCAGTACTTTTTGTATTTCGTCTTTGTAAATATAAGAGATATCTGCGTTCTTTCGACCCAGTCGCCAGAAAATAATGTTGGCATTGTGCGTTTCTACAAACCACGGATACGTTGAATGTCGATGTTTCTGAACCAAAAATATGTTTCATATCAGCCTCGTATCATGCTTGCAGAAACGCACAATGCCACGTGGTTATAGTTGTGAAACGATTGATTAGGTTTAGGCAACACAACTACTTGGTTGGTTAGAAAAAAAAATCATGGTTTGTGTTCAAATAATAATGTAACAATGTAATATAACAACGTAATGTAACAATGAAACATCGTAACGTAATGACGCAACGATGTAATGTCAAAACGTAATGTAAGAACATAACGTAACAACATAACATAACAATGTATCATAACAGTGTAATGTAACAACATAACTTTGACAGCCCTAATATCACCATTAAAAATGCTCTCGCTCATAGCTACATCCGTACAGTTTATAACAATGGCCAAGAAAGAAACTTATGTTCACACAATAACATTCTGAATAACAATGTAACCCATACAGACAATTTTATAAACTGATATTTTGGCCACTTTGGGGCAGCAGAAACAAGTTTTGGACAAAACACTGACAAATTATCACACGTTAAAGCTAGTATGACATGGTTGGTACCAGTGGATTCCTTAGTTGTTGTTTTTTTTCATGTAATGCCAATATCTTCACTCTAGCTTTAAAAGTGAGCCTGCTACAACCTCTGAAAGATTGATTGTGTTAATGTGTTAAAGAAATTAGTGGCATTAAAATAATTTTGCATTAACGTATTATAATTGCGTTAATTTTGACAGCCCTGATAAATAACCAAATAAGGTTGGTTGTTTGCATTTCAGATATTTGCATCTTACTTTAAACTGCATGAAAACTACTATTTCTGAAACAAATTTTTCTCAGAGCACATAGTAAAACAACAAGCACACAAATCCTGTTCTGTTTAATACACAGTGCTGGACAGTGGTGAATGACGGAAGATTCCCAGCGACACTATGACCCGGATCATGTCAGCCTATCAGCTCACTGTCGACTCCAATTAGTTGCCATCACATTGCTGGATGCCCTGTCTGCTCGCACAATATGTATCCCATCATCATGTAACTTTTTTATTAGAGTGTGGACAGCCTGAGACAGGAGCAGCTGGCACGTCCGCCTGGCTCCAGTGGAAAAAAAAAAATAGTCTTTAATAAAAGCCCTCCTCCTCCTGAATGTCAGCATACCTGCAGCTGATCAATAATTGGGTCCATGTGGTAATTACATTAGGATTGAAAATTAAATTAGGGAGTTAAGAGAGATGTGGATGTCAGTCGAACTCGTTAAAGCTAATTAACCGCTGGTGTCTGAACCTTCCAATCAGTAAAATAATCCACTTGCATACAGTCTATTATGGGCTAGATTAATTAGTTCGGAGGCGTGAAAGCTCCTGGTGAAATGTACGCACATACACACAAACCTAGACCAAACTTCGCTCAAACAATGCCAGGAAGATGAGTTGTTCTTTCCTGTCACTTATAATTTGAGATGCATTTGTACACGATTCAAATGCTCCTCACAGTTCTGGAAATTCACCGTAGCTGATGATGAAAATAGCATATGGGTATCATCGTTATACGTGGAAACTACCTGTTCTGACAGACGCACGGTCTGGTTTGTTTTTATCCCCAACGTGCTGAGAAGTAATTACTTAAAATGTATCACTGACAATCTCTCCAAGAGTTCTCTTTACCTCAAGGTACCTGCTACTCTTCAGCAAGCACTATAATTATATGTCTAACTCTTACGCTGTAAATCATTTTAATCATATTAATTAAGCTTTTGTTTGCTACGTGGTAATGTCGTTTTCCTCTAATTAATTACACTTGAAAGATGCAGTAAACTATAAAAGATATCTGTGTTCTTTCAACACAGTCGCCAGAAAGTTGCCATTTTTCTACAAACCACGGATACGTTGAATGTCGACGTTTCTGGACCAAAAATATGTTTCATATCAACCTTGTATCACGCTTGCAGAAACGCACAATGCAACGTGGTTTAGCGTGAAACGATTGGATAGGTTTCGGCAACAAAACCACTTAGTTAAGGTTGGAAAAAAAGACCATGGTTTGTGTTTAAATAATAACGTAACAACGTAATGTAACAACGTAACAACGTAACAGCGTAACGTAACAGCGTAACGTAACAGTGTAACCTAACAATGTAACCTAACAATGTAACAATGCAACGTAATGTAAGGATATAATGTAATAACATAATGTAACAATGTAATAACACAATGTACATAACAATGTAATAAAACAATGTAACCTAACAATGTAACAAAACGTAACAATGTAGCATAAGTTATTGTAACAATGTTACGTTACAATAGGCCATAACGTAAAATAACGTAACGATGTATACATAACAACCACCCATAGCGGATAGCTTACGTAATGTTACGTAAAAAGCAAAAAGTCAACATCAACTTTTGATTTCCCACGGGACACAAAGTGCAGAGAAGTAATTACTTAAGATGTATCATTGACAATCTCTCCAAGCGTTCTCTTTACCTCAAGGCACCTGCTACTCTTCAGAAACCACTATAATTATCTGTCTAACTCTTATGCTGTCAATCATTTTAATCATATTAATTAAGCATTTGTTTGGTAATGTGGTTTTTGAAAGAAAATATATCTCAGTTTTACATTCACAAAACCTCACATTTACTCGATGATGATAATAACTGTATCATTTTATTTGCTACTACTAGTCTGGCTCCATTTCTTGATGCCTTGGTGAGAGAAGATGATGGAATAGACAGTTTAATTTCGAAACTGAATCCTTTTTTATCACCTGAAATGAGAAAAGAGAAGTGCCTGACTGCTGCTGACTACAAGCCTGTGTATTGATCTAATGAAGGCTGTTTTATTCCATCCTGCTTTGCCTGCTGAGAATCCTTTTGGATTCAAAATCAGTTTCTGTTTTGTTTCAGTCATTAGGTGCTCAAAAAATTCTCAAATAAGATGTGTTTTAAGATGGATCAGAGACCTCCCAAAGACAGTAACTGTTCTTGTGCTTCTAAAGATAATGCACCACCAAGTCCTCCTACCTAGAGGACAAAATAGGTTGTCTCTGGGTTATAACATGCCTGTTATGAAAATGATTCATATCAGTATATTTCTAATCTGCACCTCTATGCTTAAGGTTGGTTAGATACCAACAGGCACGGCAATACACTGGGGTTAGGTGATGCTATAACCACGTCACAACTCTGTGTAGCCCCAGTTAAGCCCCCTCAAGCAGTTAATAACTAGCCATTGTGTTCCCAATTCGATCCCTGGCTCGTGCAGCTTGTGTACCCAGTGACGTCTGTGTGTGTGTGTGTGTGTGCTTGGGCGTATCTGGTGTGTGTGCATGGGCACATTAGGCTACATTAGCGATGGACCGTTTTCTGATCATGACAAGAGTGCGGGTAGAAAATGTAAGGGCTACGTTGTTATTCAGATGTTATTGTGATAACTTAAGTTTCTTTCTTGTCTATTATAAACCGTATGGATGTAGCTATGAGCGAGACAATTTTTAGTTGTGATAACATTAGGGCTGTCAAAACGCAATAACGTAATCAATCGTTCGGATGTTGTAGCAGGCTCAGTTTTAAAGCTAGTGGGTGAAGATACTGGCATCATATTAAACTACAGAAACATAAGTAATCCATTGCCACCAGTGTCGCGAAGGAGGCTAAATAACGCTCCAAACTTATGCTAAATTTTGGTGAGGAAAAACTGGCGTGACCATTTTCAAAGGGGTCCCTTGACCTCTAACCTCCAGATATGTGAATGAAA
>CAKAKR010018579.1:1358-20983 GCA_916700685.1 Adelosebastes latens
TTCCTGACGCAACACCCCCCTGGAGGGCATACATATTTTGGTGGTGGTTGGAAACCGGAGGAAACTAGTGAACTAAAGTAACCACATTTAAAAGTTGGTCAGAAATTACTGGTAACAAGTAACCAAACCACAATTAGAAATTTAGCTACAAATGTTGTCATACAACGGTGTTTACCAATTAGCAGTATAGTAAGTATCAGTTAGAAAAGAGGTCCAAATATCCACAAATACAATTATTTACCTTGCCAAGAGGACCAATCTCAAACATCATGACAGGATACACCAAATATGGTGGCGGTGTGGCGTATGGTGCATCTACAATAACAAACAGAAGCTTGTTGTTGTAGATAATTAATGCCACAGAGGTAACGGCTGAAATCAGCCCCTCTGTGACCCCTCTCAATAAAATCTGTACGCCGTGCACAGCGAAACAGGAGTTCATGGGCAGGGCTGCCATTACAAGGCCAATTGTAACCAATGCCAATGCACAAAAACACATAACCTGGTGTAACTGACCCCTGGTCAATGGAAAAGGTCTGGATGAGTCATCCTCCGACAGGGAACATAGGCTATTGCCCAGTGTGATTTCACAATTTCCCCTAAAAGGATTTCTCTATTAGCACCCGACCAGTGTTAATTTCATTATAACGAAAACTATGACGAAATATGTTCATCAACGACCTTTTTCCCCCATGACTAAGACGACACAACAACGTGGGACGCCACCAAGGTCATTGAACACTAACGGTGACGATATCAAACATGCAATATCCTCGATGAAAAAGACGAGACTAAAATGTAGTTTAAAAATAAAAACTTGACCAAAATCTCTTTATTTTCATCACCTTCCACCTTCTCTTCTCCTCTCTCTGTCACTCTTTCTCTCTCAAACACACACAGCGCTCTGTCCGTCTCTATGTCCTCAGTCCTGATAACAGCGCTACTATAATGCATAAAGTTGCGGTTTGCGGGTCGGGTTTGGGTGGTTGATTGTCGCATTATTCTACATGTTGGGCCGTGCGGATTGGCTCTCCTAACGGGCTGGTGGGTGCGACTGAACCGTGCATCACTAATGAGCGCAGTCAGGGGGACTCAGAGGAGCTGCAGTGCTGCATTCTTCATCATTCAACCCGTGTTTTTCATCAGAAAATGAGAAGATGAAGACTAAAATTACAAAATTATTGTTTTGGCTAGACTAGATTGACTGAAATGTTCAATATAATCTGATGAGTCAGAAAGGACTTTGACACAGGACTAAGACTAAATTAAAAAATAGCTGACAAAATTAAGAAGGAAAACATTTTGACTAAAAGTTGACCTTAATGTAGTGACGTTTGGGCGATTAAAACTGGACTAAAACATTTGGAGTTGTCAGCAACTAAAACTATGAAGGATAAAAATGACTAAAATGTAACTAAAAACTAATAAGCATTTTCATCTAAGGACTAAGACTTAATCTAAAAGAGCTGCCAAAATTAACACTGCACTAGACAACATATCAATACACAAGCGTGAAAGTCTCCTCCAGCAGATGCTACTCATTCAAGTGACTGCTGTATTTACCAGCTAACACAGTGACCATTAAAAATCCAGCTAAACCTATTTTGAACATGTGATTTTTTACATGCTGTCAGAATAGTAGCTGGGAATCATAGTTGGGAAGTGAACAGCCTGCCTGATTGAGACTCGTCCCAACAGTTACTAGTGAGAATGCTAGCGCACCATTTTGGCAGCACCATTTCTCTAATGAGTGACTTGTATCCGTGCAAAGTTTGTCACTAGAGAGGCGTTTTCACATTCTTCTACTGATGTCTGTGCACTTCCCTAAAATCTGACATTCAAACGTACCCCTGGCGAGCTAGATTTGGTACGCCACAAGTTCGAAAGCCAATCACTGTCTAATATGCAATTGCGACACACAGTCAGGGAAACAGTCTTGGACACAACACCAGCAAAGAGACCTGAAACCTCCAGCCACAGACTGTATATAAGAAGTGGACGTAGTCACTATGAAGTCACCCATTGGTTTGTTGAGTGCCTCGAGTTCGTCATTTTGCAACCAGAAGTGACACGAAAGGGTGGACCTAAGTACAACTGATCACTGAATAAGATATTTTTAGGTGACCAAAAAAGTTAAAATTAACTTTCATGAACTGAAAACACACTGTGAAAGGATTAAAGCTCTAACACAAAAACACAGACAACTCCCAGACCGGATAACGCCGTGGTAGCGACCTGTCAATCACAAGGTAGCCCCGCCCTAAAGCATCCCCTGCTTTATGGTCTATCTGACTCTAAATGGGACCATCATTTACTAAATGAACATCATGATGTATTGAAGAAGACTTGAAACTAGCGATTGAGACCATAAACTCATGTTTACAATGTTTACTGAGGTAATAAATCAAGTGAGAAGTAAGCTCATTTCCTCATAGACTTCTATACAATCAGACTTCTTTTTGCAACCAGAGGAGTCGCCCCCTGCTGGCTATTAGAAAGAATGCATGTTTAAGACACTTCCATATTGGCTTCACTTTTCAGACCCGCCTGCTTTCTACACTGAAGTTGGTAACCTTCACCATCACACCATGTGGTCAGATAGTGGCACTGAATGAGCCACAAGCACAACAGCAGCATTCTGAACACCCATGCAACCAGAGATTACGGTCAAGCCAGCCGTCTCTCCTATCTCCATGGTCTAACTAGCTCACTTAATTTAAATCATTTTCCAGACGTTGCTTCGCGAGCGACGTCACTACGTCTGCTCTGCCTGTGTCTGTCTCCAACGTTAGCAGCGGCTGGTTTAACCACGGAGATGCGAGTGACAGCTAGCTTGAGCGCAGTAACCAACGATAATTTCTTGTCCTTCACCTCTCAAACAAAAGCATTAGTGACCCATCCAGATCGAAAGTACAGATAACTGTGACGTTACACTTTCATATTGGCAACAGTATAAGGGATGGAGTATCCACAAGATAAAACATTACGTAGCTATCATCGCCAAAGTACAGCTCCGGCAGGGACGTAGCTGAGACAACTTTTCAATAAGCTACCCATACAAGCTAACGCTGTCTGGTTATGAACTCCTTGACCGTAACAGAATATAGTAACTTTCACCACTGCTCATTTTAGAAAGGCCACGGCAAGAAAATGTGTTCTTTGTTTAGATTATCAAACGGACAATGGATCATAGACGTTTGTTTCTGGCTGCCAGCGTTATAGCTGATGAGCTAGTGAGCTAGCAAGCCGGTGACAGGCAGAATTGCATAGTGATAGCGAAGCTTATGGGAAACCAACCTGAACGCACATTACATAAACAAAGAACAAGTTTTCTTGCGATGGCCTTTCTAAAATGAGCGGTGGTGAAAGTCATTATATTCTGTTATGATAAAGGAGCTGATAAGCTAGCGTGCTAGCTAGTTGACTACTTCCACCTAAATGATTGAAATACCACAGCGGGTGTTGTATACGGGTCACACATGCCTAAGACCTGCAGCTTTATATATATATATATATATATATATATCTTTGTTTTTCCTCATTTGAGAGGTGATCTAAACACTTGTAGGTTGTAAAAAAATAAAGATTTGACAGGCTTGTGCGGCAGCTCTGTGGAGTTCCCAGTGTTAGCCGTCACGTGACTGAAAATGTTGAATAGAGAGGTGTGTGTAACTTCAGTGCAGTTATGTGGAAGAGAACAGAAAAGGTAGATACTAACTTTTTGAGAGCAGTGATGAGGTACATGCTCCTGGGCATCAGCAGGAAGACCTGGTCTGTGAGCACAGCATTGATAATCTTCTTGGCTACATAGTCTGGATTCAGGATTGGCAGCAGTCTTGGCCACCTGATGAACACAAGAACAAGGATTAAGAGAAAAAAAAAAAACAGCACTGAACAATTTACCAACAATTATTACATCTCCCCCGTTTTCCCTCTTTACAATGTTATTTCTAAGTTCAAAATGACTGAGGATTGTACACTCCGTTTAAGATCCATTGTTATGTGTGTGGTAAGGTATCTAGCTATGGACACCTGTCATTACATGCCGAAGACAGGTCAAAGAGTTTTAGGATGTTTTGTGTTGTTCAAAAGGGTACATGTGTGAGAAGTAGAAAGTGACAGGTCAGGTGTTTGGTGCTGGCGTAAAGCATGTGTCCCGGTGGCTTCAGGGGGCTGCTGGATGGGTGAAGGCAGGGAGACAGATATAAAGATGGACACAAGTCTTCAAACACCTTTAAAACCTGACCCCAGGACATCCGGGAGTGTCTGTGTGTGTGTGTGTGTGTGTGTGTGTGTGTGTGTGAGTGTGTGTTTGTGTGTGTGTTTGTGTGTATGGGCAGGTAAATAAAGGAAGAAACTGTCAGTCCAATATCTTCCAGCCTGGGTGTCACCACAGAGACCTCAGGCAAGTAGCTTCTCTCTTAATAGACCTAGGTAAAGTTTGTGTTATGAATTACTGAAAAGTAGGAAGAAATTAGACGTTAGAAGACGCCTCAGAAATATATCATTTCATTTTTAAAAAGGCTCAGTTATTTACTAAAACAGCTGGTCGCTGTAGTTTTTAACACGTTGGTCGGTTTGGGTTATTTATTGGATCTATTGACAATAATAATAATAAAAAAAAAAAAATTACTAGAATTATCGTTTAATGTTTAAGACCTACATGTTCGAGGAGATCATTCTCTGAGGGCTCATCATATAAGTGACACTTTTCACATTATGCATAGTCATGTGATCCATGTTGTTTATATAAAACATTGATTAATGCAGCTATAAATATTATTACCAAAATGTCCAAAAAACATATAGAGACTGTGAAAGTCAGTAGCTGTGTATGAAACATGCTCTCACGTTGTGCCACCAGTTAATCTTTAGAAACATTTGAATGCAGAATCTGTAGGCAACAGGATACGATTTTTGGTACCGGAAGCATTCTGGTTTCCGTTTGTAGTCCGAACAGTATTGACCAATCACGTTGAAGTGGGCTTTGGTTGAATGCAGGTAAACAGGCGGAAAGCATTGGCCGAAAATCTCTGAAGCCAACGGCTATCATCTGATGATGACTTACGCTCGGGCCAGACTGCACGTGTGAGCAGTGCGCGACGGCTGCCTCGCTGAACCGCTACGTATCCCTCGCTAGGGTTGTCCACACCGGCAGCGTTTCTGCGTTCCCTTTCTTTCTAAATAGTTTGTCTTTCATAATGGCCATTTCATTTCATTATAAATGTTACTTATATTTATTTTAGACAGAAAGGTTAAGAAGCATGTCCTCATTTGTAAATAATAATAATCCACAATTAAATCCCCGTTCATTCATGGAGCCCTGCAAGTCACTGCATGTTCTACAACACTGTCCTGTAAATATTTCAGAATAAAAGTCTTGTGTTAACAAATGAAGGAATTCTGTCAACAGAAAAAAAAAGCTTGAGGGCTTTTATTTTGAAATGAAAGCAGGAAGTGTTGATTTAAAAATAAATCTTTACTTTTTTTCATGTCCATGACATATTCTACACATACAGTCATTAAAACTGTAGAAATGTTGCTGTTATGTTAATATACAGTCAAACGATCATTTTCATTGTCTGTAGTTGCTGTGAACCGCGCGGGCAGTGTGGCTGCTCTAACCTGTTAACATGGATGCTGAAATAAAAAACAACAGGTTCCGCAGCCGCCACGCGCTGCTGAGGCTCCCTGTGTGGCCCGAGCGTTAGCTTTTTATCAGCTAAAAAATAAAACAAAGCAGCAATAATGGTTATTTTGACCACAGCTGATGAAACGTTGTTGGTATCTACATGGAGGTAAGCCCCTCCTCCTCTACGGCGCATCTAGCACAAGTGACTCAAATGATCCCGCAGTCATATACAGTAATAGTCATAATTTGCTTCTGCCCTCTGGGGAAAGAAATTACAGCGTCAGGATAAACTATTAACAAAGTAAGAGAGGAGGGTGGATGAGGAATGGTGGAGAATTGCAGAGAGGGAGGTCCCGTCACCTCATATTCAGTGCTTGGTCCTGTGGATTTGTAACTGTGACCAGTGGAGGTCTCTGAGCCCTGGTGAGATGTGGTCTCTGCAGTGGTGCAGTTGAGCAAGCCGCCAGCAGAACCAATGGATGCATTTTAATGTGAACTAGTGGAGGAACTGTTGCATTAATAGCAAACAGGGGGGATTCTTATCAATATGAATCACTTAAACAAGGAAAGGTTGAAATGGAGGCTTGTCTCTACTAATGAAGCAAATGTTAAATAAAGGCATGGCACTCTCTTCTGTCTGTGAATTGTAATCCTACAGCTCCACTTCATGCTCCATAAAAATCCTTCTCTCTGTCCCAATCCATTTATATTCTCCGTTTCATTTCATTTTGGTTCCAGTTTCTTCCCTTGGAGGTCCCTAGCTTTCATGGCTGTCATGTTCCTAATTGAAATAAAGGACGTCTTACACCTCCTCTTTATTCCTCTCCTCTACCACGACAAGTCAGTCGATCTCAGCGGCTCTCCTTCTGAGTACTGGCCATCACAGCCTGGCTATAAAGGCCCACAGCTAGCACTGCTGAGTGGCTTTCTGTATGGGCTGTTACACCCACACAGAAACACACACACACCTCAATAAACTCAGGACAAGGAAATCTATAGGAAGCTATTAACACAGATCGTGTTAGACCAATCATTTGAAGCCATCAGAGCGATCCAAAGAGCACCATCACTACAGTTTATAGTCTGTGATTAGTGCTGGTGGCTGCAGCTCTCTCCACAAATAACACAAGATGTCATTTCCACTGGTGACTACATATTAACTTGCCATTTTGAGGGTGCCAAAACTAACAAAAAACTAAAGCAATAACACTTTAACAATACTCTACCCATATTACAGTCCTATATTTGCTCATTTCCTCCACTGGTATCTCTCCAGGCAGACAGTGCATGGTTTTATTTGTCCAGTTTTGGAGATATGCATACTACAAAATGCAAAAAGACTAAAACATGATACCATAGTTTTTTCAGGACTTCATGTGCATGTGTGCCTCTGATCAAGGACTTTTGTCAGGGAGTCATGTAGGCCTCCGGGCCTAACAACCTTTTTGGGGGAAACTGTAGATGTTAAAAAAAACAAATGACAGTCAAATCAGTGAAAATCATGTAAAGAGACCTACTTAGTTTGACATCCATCAAACATCCCAGTGTTGATGAAGTACGGGCACACAATGGTGGTCTTGACGCCATCTTTCCCAGTTGCCAGCAGTTCCAGACCCACCGACTCTGCGAAACCTACTGCTGCAAACTTACTGGCGCAGTAGTCTGCAGTGAGGAGAGAAAAAAAACACATGAGCATTTTAAAAGGCATTCAGTCAGTAAGAAAAGGGCTATGTCCACACTCGGCCACTAAATGTGAAAAGCAGTGGCGGCTGGTGACTCATAATATTGGGGAAGACAGGAGGAAAACCAACCACTGGCTACTTATCTCTACTTTTTTTTTTCTTCTTCTTTTCATTAAACAAAAGAAATGGCTGATCAAATCCCTATTTGCCACTCTGACAAAATAAACGTATGCAGGTTAATGACATCAGTGGTATTCTAGAGAGTGATTGCAGAGAAAGGTGACTTTAGAACTTTACTCCCTGACTGAGTCTCAGCAGCCTCCATCAGCGTTTTACAAAAGCTCTGTTTTCCACATCCACACTGACACACACAACATGACGCCAGTCTGTTTGGATTATGGAGAATTATTCTTTCTGTTGTGAATAGCCCTGAAGGTCTGCATGACATCAAGTTCCTCATCTGTCCATATCCGCGAGGGTCTGCACACTCACATGCAGCGCAACATTACTATACACACCAGTGACAGCTGGTGACTCAAAGAATTGGGGAGGACAGGAGGAAAACCAAACCACGGTGTCATGTTATTTCATTTAGTTATTTCTTGTATTTAGCACTTGCACCTCCATTTTATGTATGAGCTCAGTGCTGATATATGTGCTCTCATGTTCCTAGTTTTATTATACATATGTACACATATGGTGTGGTTTCCACTTTTTCAAACACTTCGACCTGACGAAAATCAGGATCAAAACGTAGTCAATAAAAATATTGTGGCATGGACTAGTGTGCAGGCATTACATTTTTTTTACATACACTTCAGCTCGCTTGTTGTGAATTCTACGGACAATGCGGCTCTATTCACACAAAGGCTCAATTGGACATTCCACAGACTTTGTACTAGAGAGCTGGCAGGGTGAAGTCTGTTTAATATCCAGTCCGAATGATTTGGACATTTGCGTTCTCACACACAGCTCCTCCAGGTAATGTCTAGATAAGTTCAGGGTTGCAGTGCATGTGTGAGAGGGGGGCTTCTGTCGCTCGACCACACACTCGCTACGCACACATTACTCTACTCTAATACCAACGTAATACGTAAACATGCGGACAGCACTTAAACCCAGCTTTGGCCATTTTCATGCGGTAATACTGCGAAGCATCAAAGCTTGCACGTGGCTAAGTTATTTTTCTTCGTCTGCTCTCGTTTGCGATGTGGGACGATGCGTGTAAAGCCCCTTGGACCCCATACTTCTGACCCAACATCTTTGGCGGAGATGGCTTTGTCCGACTCAAAAAACATTTATCAGTACCTTTATTGTGCTGTGAAAAAATTTGGGTGCACCTAAATCAGTGATTCCCAAAGTGGGGTCCGGGGACCCCCAGGGGTCCATGGCACTGTGCCAGGGGGTCCGCGGAATAATTTGCTATAAATGATTAAATTGTGCTGTATCATTAAAAACTGCATACAGCACAGGGATCATTTGCGCCAATAAAACAAACCGTTCCTGCTTCTACTTAGCTTAGCTTATTAGCCAGCTAGCTAGCTGGCGAGCATGGAGAAATATTTGAGTCAGTCCACATCGTCAAGTGACGCTAAGCCCAAAATAGCTAAATTGAGAAAATGTGACGACAGTTAAATCGAGCTTGGTTTTATCGAGAACACGGGAGACTAAAATGCGTCATGTGTCTTCAGGTGCTAGAGAACGAAGCCATGAAGTCAGCCAACCTAAAGCGACATCTGATTACAAAGCATCCGGAATATCAGGACAAAATAAAGTGGTGTTAACATGATTCAAACGGAAATGTGTTTCTGTTTATCACTATCAAACGGGTCTGAAGTATCGATTGGAAAGTTTTAGAACACAAAACGGTTCCAACGGCATCTAAGAGTACAAATGGTAGTACGCATTTTGCTTAATCTGTGTAACGATAATGAGGGGGTCCTTGGGAAATTTTCTCCCCTGTAAGGGGTCCCTGGCCCCAAAAAGTTTGAGAACCCCTGACCTAAATTATGTGCTGGTGCACCTAAATGAAAAAGTTAAGTGCACCAGTGCAACCAATGTAAAACATCTGGAGGTGCTGCGGTCAGAAGGTGCCTCAATCAGTCACAAGGAAGGAATCATAGTTTGCAGTCTGCTCTACTTTTGTCCTCATAGCTTATCATAAAATATCTTTCCGAATCGCCAACATTACTTCTCCTGTGATCAACTGATTGAGAGGTTAACGCCACGTTGCCGTACAGTGGTATCGGAGTAGTTTTAAGATTACGAGTATGAGTATATGAGCACAGTATCAGACCAATACGTGATACTACTATCGGTGCATCCCAGTTGGGACATACACTTATCTATCTGTAGTACAGTAAGATTAGAGCAGAGTTCAGGCTGTGAAGGACTTTAATAAAGATAAGAGAAATGGCTCAGATCCCTCCTTTCTGAGCTATTGTCATTTTTCAGGACCAATTTTGAGGTACTTGTACTGCATCTCAGAGGGAAATATTGAACTTTTTACTTCAATACATTTATTTGACAATATTAGTTATTAGCTACTTTGCAGATTCTTAATACAAAATATAAATCAACTAATAAACTATGGTGTATTATTAAGCAGTATATAATTATTAAGTACATAAAGTAGTTAAAATTAGCTCCGCCTTTACCAGCTGCAACATTAGTGTGATGAACAAGCTGTGAGTACTTCCTCCACCACTGTGCTCTAGTAGTAAACAATTTAATCACAAACACGTTGGTCGGGGTGGATGTCGGGAGGCCCACGGTTTTAGACTTTGGAATGCTCTATGGTATCCTATAGAAGACCTGTGGAGAAGAGAGGGAGCCTCTCTTCAAAGTTTTAACACAGTTTGGAACAGTAACAGTAGGACTTTAGAGACGTAGTTCATGTCACCAATTCAGAGACAAAAACAGGTTTGTTATTTTGGTGTTTTGCTTGAATCCGTCTCTGACACTCTTGTCAGTGGGAATATTTCATTGAGGCTGCTGCTTGCTGTTTGTTTACTGCTGCCCAGAGGTTTTCGTCACTCACAACACTGAGTCAGACAACACTTCTACTGATTTACAAGATCTCAATGAGGACTTTTCTACGACTTGCGCAATGAGTTACAATAAACATTCACTGACCAGGGGACAGTATTAGCTACTCTGACAGACCCCTTGAAACAGTCACTGGACCCTGAATTCCTCCAGGGATGTTGAACTGGCCGTAATGCATTCTAAACATTCTGAAGAGATATGAATGATTTATATGTACAGTCATGATAACTGCAGAGGAAATGTCAATTCACATACATGATCAAAGAATGCTGCACATGGCCTACAACCTTAATGATCACAGGGCTGACACATAGAGGCAGACAACCATTCACACTCACATTTAGAAGTCAACCATTAACCCAACAACACCTGTGGGAGGAAGCTGCAGGACCTGGAGAAAACCCACGCTGTCATAAAGAGAACATGTACACTCCACACAGAGGGGCCCGAGGGTTCGAACCCAGAACCTGTGAGGCGACCACCGTGCCGCCAAGAATGAGGACATAGCTAGCCTAAGTCTAAAGCTTGATACCGGGCTTACGCCAAACGATGTCACTGTCGCAGACATATTTCCAATGTCGGAATAAAATCAAGAGAGTTTTGCTAGAGTTGCGGCGCGACTCCCGTGATCTCGATCATTTAGTGTAAGGTGGTCATAAAACTCAGTCTGAGCTGTCTTAAATCAGTCTTTTTCTGGTCTTGAAGTTCCGATAAAATCAAACAAGTTTAATATTATCGTAAGTTCGATGACGCGATCATTGTCAACGACCAATAGGAGCGCTCTCTCCAGCACCAAACAGGAAGCAGCAACGGGGTAGAAAGTACACATGGAGGAACTGGTGGAGTTGTTGAGTGAACAAACAAGAGTGCCTCTTTGACGTGTCCTCCCATTTGTACCACGATAGAGTGGAAAGGAAAAAAGCTGCAGTGAGTATGCTATATGCTATAGCTAGCTAGCTAACCACTGTCCTAAACGAGGCTACTTGCAAGCTAACGTTAGCTACTGGCATGTTTTCTATTAGCCTACGAGCTAATCAGATGTTTCAGCTGAAGATTGTTGGCTTCAATCATGTAAATCTGGCTGCAGTACTCGCTCTCTCTTTCTCTCATACTGTATATACACATGTGTGTGTGTTGATTTATATGATTAAAGATAGCAATCTTCAGCTGAAACATGCAGTTAGCTCGTAGGTTAATAGCAAACATTCCAGTAGCTAATGTTAGCTTGCAAGTAGCCCCGTTTGGGACAGTGGTTAGCTAGCTAGCTATAGCATATAGCATACTAACTGCAGGCATGGTAGGCATTAGTCGACTTCAAGATAAAACTAAATCAACTGGTCCTAGCAACTGCTACCAGCTTCTGTGGAAACTGAAACTGACGTCAGTGGAACGGATAGATAACTTTCTACGGATGGGTCAGGACAAAACTAAACTAAATGACACCCAAACACAAACTGCCTAACATGAACATGATGTCACAGTGAATGAAGGAGGGGACATTAAAAATGGTAGTTCGACCAGTAGACTACCAATTTTCACCTGGATTTTTCTACAAACAAAAACTTGAAATTTGAAAGATGCTGTGACATACAGTAAGTGACATGCATGATATGATTAGGAGGAGAAAACACACACCTGCCAATCCATTGACTCCTATGAGTCCAGCAGTACTAGCGATGCTGACAAGATGGCCGTGATTGTTGGCAATCATGGCAGGAAGGAAGGCCTTGTAGGTCTGAGCGGAGAGACACAGAAAACAACAAACTAAATATAGAAACCTAAACAGGGGTTTCATTGTACAGTTCAGAGGACAACCACTATCAAAGTACACCATTTTAAACACACTGCAAGATGTTTGCATTCATTATCTGCATTAGTTTTTACCAAAAAAAAAAAAAAAAAAGGTCAAAGGAATATTAAGTTAAATGTTTCGAGAGCTTTGACTGACTGACCCAGAAGTGAGCCATGGTGTTGACCTCCACCGTCTTCTCAATCAGGGAATCGGGAGCGTCCATGAACTTCTTTCCCGTCACGATCCCGGCATTGTTCACCAGAATGCTGACGTCACCCACCTCTCGCTTCACCTGCATGGAGCAAAGGAAAACGTCTGTCATGTATGATGCAATCCCATTTTGTGAAAAGTAGGGTTGTCAAAGTCAACTCGATAATAACACGTTAAAGCACTTTTAACGCCACTAATTTCTTTAACGCATCAGCGCAACTTGTGATTTTTAGGTTGTGGCGGGCTCAGCTTTAAGGCTAGAGTGAAGATACTGGTATCATATGAAACTACAAAACCTAATGACTCCATTGGTACACTAGCTTGTCAGGAAGGAGGTTAAATAACGCTCCAAACTTGCGCTAAATTTTGGCAAGGAGAAACTGGCATGGCCATTTTCAAAGGGGTCCCTTGACCTCTGACCTCCAGATATGTGAATGTAAATGGGTTCTATGGGTACCCACGAGTCTCCTCTTTACAGACATGCCCACTTTATGATAATCACATGCAGTTTTGGGGCAAGTCATAGTCAAGTCAGCACACTGACACACTGACAGCTGTTGTTGCCTGTTGGGCTGCAGTTTGCCATGTTATGATTTGAGCATATTGTTTTATGCTTAATGCAGTACCTGTGAGGGTTTCTGGACAATATTTGTCATTTTTTTGTATTGTTAATTGATTTCCAATAATACATATACACACACACATTTTGCAAAAAGCAGCATATTTGTCCACTCTCATGTTGATAAGAGTATTAAATACTTGACAAATCTCCCTTGAAGGTACATTTTGAACAGATAAAAAATGTGTGATTAATTTGTGATTAACTATGGACAATCATGCGATTAATTGCAATTAAATATTTAATCGATTGACAGCCCTAGTAAAAAGACAGAGCTCTTAAGTATGCACGTTTTTGCTTGAAATGTTACCAAGCAGAAGAATGTTGAGACCCTGGATCGAGTCACCATTCCAGGAATTAGGCCGTTTACATTGTACATGAAAGGTCTCAACACCAGCTATGAATTCCTTCCGATATTGAGCAGACTACGATTGATCTGCTCAATCTTGTTTGGACCAATCAATAACATGTCTGCTGCTCTTTCACCAAGTGCAATCTCCTTTACAAGTTGAAAGGCAATATATATCATATCCTGAAAAACCCTTTTGGTCTTCACCAACACAAAGAGAGATCAACGTCTGTGACCTCTGCAGGCAGATGGATCAAAGCATCAGGAAACCCAGGCAGGCTGAAATCACTGTGACCTGAGTCAAAGGTGAACCATCTGTTTTGGTTCCCCATGTAAGACAATCCTCATCATGTCAGGCACAAGAGGGTGTAGATACGTAGATTTGCTGGGGGGTGACATGGCCGATGTTTTTTTGTGCTGTTTTATGTTTTTATGTTATTCTGTTGATTGTTTGGAGCATGTGATGCAAAACTAATTTCTGTGTGAACGGACAATAAAGCTTTATCTTATACAAATAAATTGACAAAAGGTCATGCTATCCCCCAAGATGAAATACACTTCCTAAACACATGCGTCTTTGCTAAAACCTTACTATTTAGAACACTTCCACATAAACAGTCTCATGCTTGCGAAGCCACGCTAATCGTCCAGAGTCTGAAGTGTTTTAAATAGTCAGGTATTAGAGAAGGTGCATGTGTTTGTGAAGTAGTGAGCATACGGCTGGATAAATGAGACTTGGATTATACTGCATGAGTTGTGTGAGAGTTTGTAAACAGATGTTTTGACATAGTTTTGCTGTTGTTAAACGCGGCCCCCCCATTTACTTCAATTCATCCAGGATTTACTGAGAGAAAAACAAAGTTTTCTTCAAGAATTCAAGGTAACACGGGGTGAGTAATTGATATACAAATGGTCATGTTGTGGGTGAAGTATTCCTTTAACCCCTTGACACTCCAACGGCCCGCCAGCAGGCTGGCCGCTATACTATCTTTCGGAGGTTGTTGCGGGCTGAGTTTGCTCGAGCTAGAGTGAAGATGTGAGAGAAGATCACTAAATAACGCTACGAAGTTACGCTACATTTTGGCGAGGAAAAACTGGCATGGCAATATTCAAAGGGGTCCCTTGAACTCTGACCTCAAGATATGTAAATGAAAATGGGTTCTATGGGTACCCACGAGTCTCCCCTTTACAGACATGTCCACTATCATAAATCACATGCAGTTTTTTGAATGCAGTATAAATGTATTGTTTTCGCCTATTCTAAAAATGGTGTATTTCTGCATCCTGGGGTCCCTAAACAGTCTGGAATTACATAAATTGTGTATCACTGTAAAGCTGAAACTCTTGTGGATCCAATGAGCCCAACTGTATTCATGTGTGATGATGTTAGTCCCCATAGTAGACATTTCATTGTAGTGAGACCATTTTATTGAAACTTGACCTCCCTGTATAAAATGACCTGTGGTGACCTCTAGGATAATCACAGCCTCATGAAACTTAACAGCCACAAACTAGAGACTTCAGAGGATGGATGGATCAAACTAGAGACCGAGAGCATTCAGAGGATGGATGGTTTTCCTAGCTAGATTGACAATAAGAAGATTTCTGAGCAGTTTACACAACAAATGTGCTCGCCATCCAATCGCCAAAAAATTAATTCTAGCAGAAATCTCCAAATGTAAAGACGTTTTTGATCCCAAATCGCAGCATGGCTTTTTCTATGGTGTTCCTCAAGGTCTTGGTGTCTTAATGTGGTATTTTGGAGTGATTGTTGATCATTTTTATCAATTCTCGAGTGGTAATTTTTTTTTAAATTTAGCACCAAATCCATATAACAAATGATATCAACCCAAAAATTGCCGTAACAACTTATGAGACATAATAGAGGATGGGACTCGCCATCAAAAACTCATATCATCATGTTCTATGCTCTTATACACTTTCACAATTTATTTTAATAGCTTAATTCATGTTTATTTCTTATTAATGACTAGAACAAGTTGAAACACAGTGCTGAGCTGCATCTCAAATTAATCTTCAGGTTCCCAGCTTTCAGATGATGTACACCACTTCTATGTAACATCTACTGTTGACTATTGATTTACCCCGCTAAAAAAAAAAAGAGGGCAGAATGGTAAGGATTTAACCAGAAAACAGAAGAGGTACAGTTTGGTCGATCATCAAGCGATTCAATGAATGAACATGAATTAGTGGCAGCTGACATAACCTGATAGGACAAGCTGCTACCTGAATGATTTGTACACTGCTCTTCTAAAGACAGGAGAGATCTAGTGTTTGTGTATTCTGTTATGTAAAGTTTGCACTACAGGTTTTAACTGAGGACTCCTGATGGCTCTGTCTCACACATCTAGTCTGATCTAAAATTAGCATTTCTCTTGACCCTAGGGCAAAAAAACTGCCATTTGACAGTTACTACTAAACATAGGTGGGAGATGAGGTGTCTTATTTGACACTGATGAGGTATTTTAAACTGATCTCTAGCAGAGATAATGTTGGCTGGAAGGCATCTGTCTGATGAGCACAGGATCCTATGTTGCCACTTAACAACCACAGTGTTGGTGGCTGTTCATATCCTGCTCTCTGTATTCACCTGGCCCCGCCCACATTTAGTCAATAAAGTGTCTATTTACACAACAGTTATCCCTCCCCTGCCTCAAGGATACACACACATGCACGCACATGCTGCTAGACTCCAATCCAGAAATGTATTTATGCATGTGTGGACTTTCAGCATGCAGCATAAAGTTACAACATTTGTAGGACTTTAGCACTAAATGTTATCACATCTATGATCCTGAATGCAGAGCCATGGCACACCTATTAATCTCCCAAGGCGAGGTAGGGCTGATAATGCACGGCCTTTTCCAGGAAACGCCCTGATTTACATACTATTAAACATAAACTGGGTTATTTTTAGTCCCGGGAACTACTTTTCATGGAACTAAAAGGTTTCTTCAGTCCACTCTTGTCTTTGTTTCCACTGCGGTCTAAAGACCTGTGAAGATTAGGCAAATTAGTCCGCTGACGTATAAACAAAGCAACATGACACGAGACAAGGGCTGCTGGTGGTTGCAGCAGTAAACACACTCTGCAGCCTGTAGTCCAGTGTGTCCGCATGTATCATCTAAAAAAACGCGCTGGAAAAATATAAACGTTTAAACGTTTTATCTCACTGGGACAACATTTACTGATGCACGTTGGCTGTAATGAATGAAATGGAGCAGAGGAAAATGAAACTAAGAGCGTCTGTCTCCACAGTAAATCATCTGTTGAGTGTTTGAGGGTTATTTATTTGAGCTTTAGAACGTCAACGCCGTGAAACAATCAGACAATAACTTATCTTTCTCTCATCCACAGCACCACCGCAACATCTCCCTCTTCTAACGCTACCACTCGCCTTTGTGATCTCTCTCTGTTTTCTCTCTCTCTTTTTTTTCTCAATGAGTCGGGAGGCCGACAGCAAAGCCTAACTTTACTTTCAATGTTATCAAACCAAACAAAGAAAAAGTCCCCCCTTCCCTCGTCCTTAAATGGACTCAAATCGATACTAGAGTACTTCCTTGTTTATGAATGACGCTGTACACGAGTTAAAGCAGCGGTGCTGTGTGAGTGTGTTTCACTTATCAGCTACAGTCATCCCTGCAAACTCCACCCTGAAGGTTCCAGTGCTTTCAGAAAGAATTACACCCCCAACCAGGGCCGTTTTGGGGGGTAAAAAAGCCCCATAAAATGTCCCCAAAACTTAATTTAGACCCTGGTCCCTACGGTCGAGTTCCTCAAAAGGTTCTTAGTTCCGGGGGGAAATTCCTCCGGTGCAAACGGGGCTATAAACACACAGTTTGCTGCTCATTAGGTCTAACTAGACCCGTTTAAAGAGAGAGTTGCGACACTTCCATAGACTTCTGTTGTAATTAGAAAAAGGTGGAAGCAATGCGTGTTGAGGGGCAACCGATAGTTCCAAACACAGCATTTTAACGCATTAGCTGACCTCTCGTGATTCCTTTATGTAGCCAGCTTTAGTTCATGTTTATCGTTTATATTCATTTTTAACAGTTTCTTCTGCATCTCAGTTGTTACCCTGCACTATATTCATTTTTAACAGTTTCTTCATCTCCTGTTATTTTTATATTTATATCTTTATCCTGTTAGACATTTGTGTAAAACTGTCATAATAAGCGTATAACTTCTTGACTTGTGGCCAAAAACATGTTTTGTGAGGTCACAGTGACCTTGACCTTTGACCACCAAAGGCTGTCGCCGGCGCGGAGGTATAATATAAACTGTTGGTTTACAACCCATCTGATGGTCTGACCTCTCCAGCTAGGTAGCCCTGTACAGAAGCTAAGTAGATAGTACTTGGTCAGAAGATAGAGTTGTAAATAGTGTATTGGGAACCTTACCTGGTCAGCCACTCTGTAAACCTCGTTCTTGTCACTGCAGTCACACACATAGTAGTGGACTCTGCTGGCTCCGCTCTGTTTAGCCAATCTAGCCGTCTCCTTCATCCCCTCCTGGTTAATATCCCACAGCACCAGCACGGTGTCAAGAGCTGCAAACTCCTGAGCCATGAGGCGACCGATCCCGCTACCTGCCCCCGAGATCAGCACCACCTCACCAGATATGTTCTTCCTCTTCCTTGGCACAAAGAGGTGGACGAAAGATTCCACATTGTACCAGATGGACAACAGGAGGACTTGCATTGTTTCCAGGAAGAAGTTCATGGTGGATCTAGGAAGGAAGGAAGGAAGGAAGGGAAAGACAGAGAACACTTTAGAGCGAAACATGATGGGACATCAGGGTGAACTCAAGCAATATAATAAAGTTGATTCAAACAAGATGGCTGTGTCCACAACAATGTGAACAGTAGCATCACTTCTTGCAATTCTACTATGAACAGGAAGTAAGTACTTTATAACAGATCTTTTGACAGCAGCCCTTTGGGAAATCAGCTGTGGAACTGCTCAGACAGCCAACCGCAATTTCCGACCTGCCGGAACTGATTGTCTGCGAGTCAGATCGTTGATGGTCCAGGAAAATAATCACACTTATTTATTTATTTACAGATTTGAAATAAACCTATAAAACAAAGCATCAACTTTCTGGGACATATTTAATAAGTACAGCTATTATTTAAAATCTCATCCTCTTACTATATTGGTCGTGAAAGTAGATGCATGTTTGGAGTTTTTCTGTTAAAGCTTCAGTAGGCAGAACGTTTTTGGCATCATTGGGCAAAACCCCATAATAACCTTTCAGCATATTGCGATTCAAGTGTTCTGAGAGAAAACTAGACTTCTGCTCCTCCTCATGGCTCTGTTTTCAGGCTTTAAAAAAAATCTAGCCGTGACGGGAGACTTTGACCAATCACAGGTAATTTCAGAGAGAGAGAGAGAGAGAGCGTTCCTATTGGCTGTGCTTCGGCTGGTGGGCGGTGCTTGGTATTTCCTCAACTTGATCTCAACATGGCTGCCGGGTCTCAAACTTTCTCATTTTACAGCTAAACAGTAAACTACAAGATGTTGCTGAAAACATTTGAGGAGAGAAATAGGCATTACAGTAACAGATTATTGATTCATATTTGATCAGCGCTGCCTAGTTTGACCGTTTAATCGGAGTTCGCGAGTGATTGACAGCTGCTCAGAGACGGCAGACCTCAGATCAGCTCTGACTGGTTGTTTTCCTCCGGTCTGTGAAATCTTGCAGATGCCGTTAGGAGCACCAGAGGGCAACAGAGGACACAGAGGCACATGATTTTTTTCAGACTACCTGTCTCTCGCACTACTGTCAGGATATAGTGACTTACTTTTATACAAATAACTTTTTAAAATCATGTTTGCTCCATTTCTACCCACTGCTGCTTTAATTGACTAATCTAATAATGAGCTTATCATTTCAGAACCAGATTTAACCATCTGGGTCAGTGTATCTTTTGGTCATTCGATTTTCCTTTCACAAACGGATATTAAAAAACAGAAAATGAGTGGTTACTTGATTTTCTTTTTAAAATCCAAAAATAATATCAAAATACAAGGCGTTTTTCTTCATCAGGGTCAAAAAGGGATGGACTAAACTTAAAAAACGGGTTGATTTTCATTTTCTATTTCTAAAAACAAAAAATAAAACACTAGAAGACAGAAACGCCCATTTTTCTCCATCTTCTGCGACCGGAAGTTGCCATTTACAAAGTAAGAGCGCGTATGAAGACGGTGCTGTGACACGTCTTCTTCCCTGAGAGACACACTCTCTTAATGTTTAAAAAAAAAAACCTACGT